>JAJPUD010000438.1:34164-64502 GCA_023553655.1 Myrmecobius fasciatus
AATTGATGGGCATCCCTTCAGTTTCCAGTTTCTAGCCACTACAAAAAGGGCTGACACAAACATTCTTGCACAGGTGGGTCCCTTTCCCTCCTCTAAGATCTCTTTGGGATATAGGTCCAGTAGAAACACTGCTGGGTCAAAGGGTATGTACAGTTTGATAACTTTTTGAGCATAGTTCCAAATTGCTCTCCAGAATGGTTGGATCCATTCACAGTTCCACCAACAATGTATTAGTGTCCCAGTTTTCCCACATCCCCTCCAACATTCATCGTTATCTTTTCCTGTCATTTTAGCCAATCTGACAGGTGTGTAGTGGTATCTCAGAATTGTCTTAATTTGCATTTCTCTGATCAATAATGATTTGGAGCAACATTTCATATGACTAGAGATGGTTTTAATTTCATCATCTCAAAATTGTCTGTTCATATCCCTTGACCACTTATCTATTGAAGAGTGGCTTGAATTCTTATATATATGAGACAATTCTCTATTTATTTTAGAAATGAGGCCTTTATCAGAACCATTAAATGTAAAGATGATTTCCCAATTTGATGCTTCCCTCCTAATCTTGTCTGCATTAGTTTTATTTGTACAGAAACTTTTTAACTTAATATAATCAAAATTATCCATCTGGTGTTCAATTAGGAGTTCCAGATCTTCTTTGGACATAAATTTATTCCATCTCCACAGGTCTGAGAGGTAAACTATATTACGTTCCTCTAACTTGCTTACAAAATCACTCTTTATATCTAGATCTTGAACCCATTTAGATCTTATCTTGGTATGTGCTGTTAGGTATGGGTCAAGCCCTAATTTCTTCCACACTAAGTTTCCAATTTTCCCAGCAGTTTTTGCCGAATAGTGAGTAGTACTTATCCCAAAAGCTGGGGTCTTTGGGTTTATCAAACACTAAATTGTTAAAGTTATTGCCTAGATTGTCCTGATAACCTATCCTGTGCCACTGATCGACTGCTCTATTTCTTAGCCAGTACCAAATGGTTTTGATGACCGCTGCTTTATAATATTGTTTTAGATCTGGTACAGCAAGGCCACCTTCATCTGCCTTTTTTTTTCATTAATCCCCTTGAAATCCTTGACCTTTTGTTCTTCCAAATGAACTTTGCTACTATTTTTTCTAGATCTGTAAAATAATTTCTTGGGAGTTTGATTGGTATGGCACTAAATAAGTAGATTAGTTTGGGTAGTATTGTCATTTTTATTATGCTCGCTCTGCCTACCCATGAGCACTTAATATTTTTCCAATTGATTAGGTCTGATTTTATTTGTGTGGAAAGTGTTTTGTAGTTTAGTTCCTATAGTTTCTGACTATTCCTTGGCAGATAGATTCCCAAATATTTTATCCTATCATCTGTTATTTGGAATGGAGTTTCTTTTTGTATCTCTTGTTGCTGAGCTTTGTTGGTAATATATAAAAATGCTGATGATTTATGTGGATTAATTTTGAATCCTGCAACTTTGCTAAAGTTGTGAATTGTTTCTAGTAGTTTTTTAGTTGAGTCTCTAGGGTTCTCTAAGTATACCCTCATGTGATCTGCAAAGAGTCCTCTGTTTATCCCTCTGTCCGAGTTAGACAAACCTGATGTGAAGTTCTTCAGAGATATCAGCAAGCAGTGTCCAAATATTTCTGGATTCGTTGACTTGAAGATCAGTTCAGAGGCTTATTTTATTGTTGATTTGAGAGAAGATCGGAGGAGGATGCAGAATCACGTTTTCACTCCGCCATCTTGGCTCCGCCCCCTAAATTGTCCATAGTAACAGAAAAGGACATAATTTATTTAAATATTCCCATTTTAGAAAAAGAAATTGAATAATCCTTTAATGAAACTCCTAAGAGAAATCTTCAAGGCTAGATTGATTCACAAATGAATTCTACCAAACATTTAAAGAACAATTAAATTCCAATAGTATGTAAACTATTTGGAAAAATAGATAAAGAAGTAGTACTGCCAAATTCTTCTGTTACACAAATATGGTACTGATACTTAAACCAGAAAAAGCCAAAACAGATAAAGAAAATTACAGACTAATCTCCCTAGTTAAGATTGATGCAAAATTTTTAAATAAAATATTAGCAAAAAAATTATAGCAACTTATAAGAGGTTAATACACTATGAACAAATGGAACTTATACCAGGAATGCAGGGCTGATTCAGTATCAGGAAAACTGTTATCATAATCAACCCTATTAATAATCAAACCAACAGAAATCATATGATAATCTTAATAGATACAGAAAAAGCTTTTAACAAAACACAGTAGCCCTTCTATTAAAAACACTAGAGAGCATTGGGATAAATGGAACTTTCCTTAAAATAATAAGCAGTATCTATGAAAAACCAACAACAAGCATTATTTGTAATGGAGAGAAGCTGGACCCATTCCCAATAAGATCAGGGGTGAAACAAGGATGTCGCTATCATCGCTATTATTCAACATTGCATAAGAAATGTTGGCTTAAGCAATAAGAAAAGAAAAAGAAATTAAAGGAATTAGGATAGGCAATGAGAAAATAAAACTATCACTCTTTGAAGATGATAGGATGATGTACTTAGAGAGTCCTAGAAAATCATCAAAAAACCTATTTGAAACAATTCATAGCTTTACTGAAATTGTGGTATATAAAATAAACCCATAAAATCACCAGCATTTCTATACTGAAAAATTCCAGCAACAAGAGATAGAAAGAGAAATTCCATTTAAAAGAATTGTAGATGAAATAAAATAGTTGTGGGTTTATTTTATATCCCACAACTTTGCTAAAACTGTGAATTGTTTCCATGGGTTTTTGGTATATGAATATTAAGGAATATTATTATTGTATTAAAAATGACCAGTAGGATGATTTCAGAAAGGCCTGAAGAAACTTGCATGAACTGATATTAAGTGAAGTGAGTAGGACCAAGAAAACATTATATACAGCAACAACAAAATTATGCAATGATCAATTCTGACATGGCTCTCTTCAACAATGAAGCAATTCAGACCAAATCAAATAGACTTGTGATGGAGAGAGTCATATGCATCCAGAAAGAGGATTGTGGGGACTGAATGTAGATCATAACATAGTATTTTCACCCTTTTTTGTTGTTTGCTTGCTTTTTGTTTTCTTTGTCATTTTTTCCCTTTTTGATCTACTTTTTCTTTTACAGCATGATAATTATGGAAATATGGATAGAATTGCACATGTTTAACATCTATAGAATTACTTGTTGTCTAGGGGAGGAGAGTGGAGGGAAGGGAGGGAAATTTGGAACACAAGGTTCTGCAAGGGTGAATGTTGAAAACTATCTTTGCATATATTTTGAAAACAGAAAGCTAATATTAAAAAACCATGAATAAACAAATTTCAAAGGAAAATTGCAAACCATTAATAACAATATTAAAGAGTGCTCTAAATCTCTAACAATAAAAATATTCAAAGGAAATTATATTCAGCAATTTAGTAAAGATGACTAAAGTTGGAAAGAGTATTTGGAATATCCAGGAAAGGTAAGCACATTCATTCATTGTAAGTGAAACTGAAAAATTCATCCATTCTGGATAGCAATTTGGAATTTTTGAAAGATTTTGAATAATTAAAATGTCATTAATCCCAAAATTTTACTCAGGTATATACCCCAGGGAAGTAAAAAAAAAAAAAGGCTCAATTACATCAAAGCATTTTTTGGTTGTATCAAAGAGCTGGAAATAAAAGATAGAATAAAATGCCCATAAATTCAAGGAAATGAAAGGAAAATCATACACAATTGCAATGAAAGAATATTGGGTTGTAATGAACAATAAATATGATGAATGCAGAGTAGTATAAAAATGCATACATGAACTGATGCAAAGTGACCTAATAAAAACCAAGAAAACTCCATATAATGAGTACACCAAAGCAGACAAGTGAAATTGAGTGGTATAAAGTTTTAATGACCAAGTCTGTTCACAGAGAAAGAATATGAAAAATTATCTCACTTTATTGCATACCTAAAAAAGAAAAACCCCAAGTGTGGAATAATGCATATCATGTAAACACTTTTTTCAAAGTTTTTTTTAGTTGTGCTAAGCTTCATTTCCTTTCTTTGTCTTATTTTAAATTCTTCATTACAAGGGTATAATTTTCTGGGAGGGGCTTAGATGAGGACTATTGTAGGAAATATAAATGATATGAAAACTAAAGTTATTAATTAATTAAAAATATTTTTGCCTTTTCAGTGGATAAGCAGGACTATTACTTTTTGCAGATGATATGTTGGCAGTTAAAAAAAAACCTTAGAGAATCAATTAAAATAATAATTGAAACAAGTAACAATAGCAGCACAATTGCAGGACATAAAACATATTTACATAAATCATCAGATTTCCATATGCTATCCACAAAACATATAAATAAAAGATAGAAATAGAATTCTATTTAAAATAACTGCAGAGAATATATAATACTTGGAAGCCTAGAGAAACTCAGAGATCCTAAGAAAACAATTACAAACTACTTTTCATCCAAATAAAGACAGATCTGACAGTTAGAGAAATATTAATTGTTCATGGATAGGCTGAGCAATTCTACCTAAGTTAATTTACTTATTCAGTGCCATCTCAATAAAACTACCAGAAAATTATTTCATAGAACTATAAAAAAATAGCAAAATTGGAAGAACAAAAGATCAAGAAC
Organism: Myrmecobius fasciatus; assembly: GCA_023553655.1. NCBI lineage: Eukaryota > Metazoa > Chordata > Mammalia > Dasyuromorphia > Myrmecobiidae > Myrmecobius > Myrmecobius fasciatus. Next base: position 38,843 of record JAJPUD010000438.1, read on the forward strand.
TTCAAGAAAATAAATGAATAAAAATATGAAGGAAGGCAGCCTAACAATTCCAGATTTCACATGATATTATGAAATGATAATCATCAAAACAATCTGGTTTTGGTTAAGAAATGGAATGGTGAATCAGTGGAATAAATTAGAAACATGATACACAGTAGTAAATGGCCATAGTAATCTAGTGTTTGATAAACTCAAACAACCAAGTTTTGAGGGTAAGAATTGCTGAGAAAACTGGAAAGTAGTTTGACAGAAATTAGGAATAGGACAACATGGCACATTATATACCAAAAGAAGTCAAAATGGCTAAACAATTTTGACATAAATGATGCTATCATAAATAATTTAGGGAAGTTTGGGAAAATGTGTCTATAGAATCTATGAAAAAGGGAAGAGTTTATGAACAAATGAGATAGAGAGGACCATGAAAGTAAAACAGATAATTTTGATTATATGAAATTAAAAAAGATTTTTCACAAACAAAACTAATTAGAAGGAAAACAGAAAACTGTTTCTCTGATAAAAGCTTCATTTCTCAAATGCCTAAGGAACTGAGCCAAATTTTAAGAAGAGCCATTCCACAGTTGATAAATGGTCAAAATATATAAACAAAATATATAAATACAAAAGAAGCAGAAATCAAAGCTTTCAATAGTCCTATGAAAACATATTTTAAATTACTACTTATTAGAGAAATGTAATTTAAAACAATTCTGAGATAACACTTTAGACCTATCAAATTGGCAAACTTTAGACAAAAGGCAAATGAGAAATACTGGATGAGCCATAAAGAAATTGGGACACTAATATACTGTTGATGGGATTGTGATCTAATCCAGCCATTCTGGAGAATAAATTTGAACTATACTCAAAGAACTATGAATACTCCTTGTCCCAGCAATATCAATACTAGATTTACATCCCAAGAAGATTATTTCACACTTTTTGTGTAAAATATAGTCCCTTTTAGGACTAAGGACCTGACAACCTGCTTTCATTAAAAAGAAGCTTTCTAATCAATGCATATTAACAAAAATGGAGCTGAGATGAGCAGCAAACATGGCTCTGAAGAGATCAAGTTTCAACATTGATTTCAATGAGTACTTACCATATGCCTTATGAAGAAAGCCAGATGGAATAATAAAATATCATCAGAAAAAAGGAAGTTCAGAACAGCAGAGACAATGAATGCATCTAGTAGAAAGCAGAAGTGCTCATCAGAGAACAATAAAGAGAATCATTCTAACATTCTCCAAAGACATCATGAACATTCCCAAATCAGAATTTTGAGCTATCCAGGTCATGAATGTGCCTTCTTGGGATGTGTTCCTTTGTGTCCTGTCCAAATGGGATCTTGGAATTGATATCTCTATGCATAATTCCTGATCATGTATTTATCCATATGTGACATTAATGTGATGTCCCTTGCCATCAATATTTTATGTAGATGTGCCTTTCCCTAGTAGTCTGGCAACTGGTGGGCAAATAAATGCCATAAAAATGGAGAAATATGCCCTTAATAAGGGGCAGCTGGGTGGTGCACTAGATAGAGCATCAGCCCTGAAGTCAGGAGGATCTGAGTTCAAATCTGGTCTCAGACACTTAACACTTCCTAGCTGTGTGACCCTGGGCAAGTCACTTAACCCCAATTGCCTCAGCAAAAAAAAAAAGCAAAAAAAAAAAAGCAAAAAAACCCCTATGTCCTTAATAATAGCTAATATAATAAGTACCATTACTAATTAACAATAAGTAATAAACATTAATCTGTTTGAAAGATTTAGACTTAATGCTTATATGGATTGATCAAAGCAGCAAGGGAAGTTTAGTTCTTCCCCCAAAAAAAGATTTTGGGGCAAATAATAGTTATTTTAAATTACTTAACATACTATCATAATAAAGAAGTACCACTTAATTTATTTGTTCCAGTATATGATGAGAAGATTAAGGGGCACAATCTATTATCTACAGAAATCATTTCCTGACAATTAGAACCATTTAAAAGAGGAAGAGGCTGTAATTTTTCATCTATATAGAAATTGAGGCAATGACAAGATTACTATTAGTTTGTTTTTGTTGTAAAGGAGACTGTTTATGAAGAATGAATTGGCCTTTGAGAATCATATCTTGAGAATCTCAATATCTTGAGAATCATAAATTCTGCAATTCTGAAAATAAGTAACATCCTTAGGCCAAATACTGTGAGCTGCTGTGATAGTTGTTAAGATTCTGTTGAATGTATTTTGAATAATTAAGTCTATCAAAGTATCTCTCTGCAATGCTAGTCCCCTTCCTTAATGGTGAATTCATCTTGGAATCTTCATTATTAATCAAGGTCAGCTAATTCTCATTTGCCTCTGGACTTCATTGCAGACTCATCCTGACATATCCATTAGCCTTTGTGATCTTCTCCCCCTAGAAACTCTCTGCTATGCTGGCTCCCTTGTCCCATTAACAAATTTCTTCTGAAGAGAGACTCTAGCCAACCAATCTCCACCCACTTTTTGAATTTTAATACCACCTTCTCACATTGGAACCTTCCCATCATCTCCTTTAAGTTCTTTTAATGTATTGTCTTCTATTGATTGTAAACTCATTAAGCCAAGGACTCTGTATCTTCTTGATTGTATTTGTATCCCCATAGCCATCACTGTGCTTTATAAATGTTTGTTGCTTTATCTTACTTTGTCTTATCTTCCTTTTGCTGAATCTTCAATCCTAAATGTGAAGGCAGAATGTTACTAAAACACTGCAGTCTTAGTAAAATTTAGTATATAGAATATGATCTAAAAATAATATGGACCATCTGCTTCTTTGTTCTTCAGTCTATTTCCCAGAACCTGATCTTTGCAGATAACTATAGCACTTATTTTAGAAAGTGTTCTTCCAGTTTCTGTGACAAATAAAATTTCTGGCTAGTGTCTTATTTGTGAATATTTTCATTCCTAAGATCAGAGGGTTTAAAAATATCTTCATTTTACAAATGAGGAAACTCACTTGAGAGATAAGGTAATTTACCCTATGTCAAATGTAGTTCTGGAATTGTTCTTTGTAGTCTTTATTATGAACTCCTTATACTTATATATTGCTGTATAGACAACAAATGTGCTTTCCATGATATTGATTTTGAATGTAAAATTTAAATCTCTTAACTTTGATGATAAGGATGAGAAGAATATCAGACTAGAGATCAAATGCTGAGTTTTATATCTTATCTCTTCCACTTCCTACCTGTGGATCTTGGGCTAATTATTTAGTCTCACTAGATCTTAGCTTCCTCATGTGAAATATGATTGTTTTAGAATAAATAGTTCTGAAGTCCTTTGAGGTCTAAATTTCTCACAAGCATGTTTCCAGGAATCTCACAAATTCAAATGACTTGGATCCTATGGCCTATCAGAACTATAGTTTCTTCTATTTAAGACTCCCCCTTTTGTGTTTACTTCAAGATAGAAAGGACAGTTGCTCTGCAAAATAATGCTAGAATACAAGCTGACTGACATTTTTTCCCAGTAGATCACAAAGTAGTCAGTCTTTATACAGGTCTTCTCAGGTTTCAGGGTGGAGGTCCTATTAAATTACTGACAGCTAGTGCTTAAGAGTAGTTTTATACTGATGGCCATCCAAGTTTAATATCACCATAAGCTTTTCAGTGGAATTCAATTTTATACACTGTCATAAATATATATTAAGTGCCTACTGTTTTTGGATAAGCAGCTAATACTCTACTAAGGAGGTTAAACATGTGCTATGAAGGATAACAATGAATAAGAAATTCAGGAACTCAATGAGCCTATCCTGTACTGATTCCATAACCACAACTATGGCCAACATGTACCATTCATACTGAGTTCCTGCCTTCCTCCCAGAGAGATAGGCCAAGCACGTACTCCTTGTTCTGAGTCCCTGCCTTCCCTCTAAAAATACTCTGCCCAAGGTCATCCTGGAGAGGATATCACCTTGTAAGACAGTGATAAAATCCCTAGTCAGGGTCATGAGGCTTGGCTATACTTTTCCATCCTGTGGGAACTTCCCTATCATATTGATTCCAAGGGTGGGGTGAGGATGGGGGAAAAAAGGAAGACACACAGACAACATACACACACACACACACACAACACAACACAACACACACACACAGAGCTTCAAAGTAATTCTCTACCTAGCTTCTGTGGGTTGCACAATTTTTCTCTCATGGTCTGACTGTGGGTCACTCAGCATTGGGCAGCAGTCCTGTCTTCCACAATGTACTCATTTATAGGGTTTAATAATCTGAGACATAGGATTAAGCTTCTTTGTGGTTTAATAAGGTCTACAGAAGCTGTGCTGTTGAAAAGGCTGCTGACCAGCATATTCTTCTGTGAATCTTGGCAATTAAACTTCCTTTACTCGGAAACAGTAAGCCTCCTATGTAATCATTGCCTGAACTTCTTAATTTGAATGTGAGTACTGATTGACAGGTCTGGCAGATTACCCACATACATAAATAATTATAATGAATATCCCCATGCATAATAAGCATATTAAAGAAATTGTATTATTAAAGAAATGTAAAACAAAATTATATATGAACTATTAAAAAGGAAGAAAGCCTTTCTCCTCTGAGGATATAAAGAAAATTTTCAAGTAGAAGCTAACATTTTAGTTGTCTTGATCTTTAAAGGCTAGGTAGCAATTCAATGTGTAAAGCAGGGAGGGCAATTTCAAGTATTGAGAATAGTATGGGGGGAAAGCACAAAGGCAGGAAAACATAGGATAAATTTAGAAAATAGAGAAATAGTCAAGTTTGGAGAAAAGAATAAATTTGTGGAGGATTGTATAAGAAAAAAAAAAGAGAAAGTAGTTGTCACCAATGCCTACTATCTGCCAGGCTACAGTGCTAAAGCTGGAGATATTTAAAAGGCAAAAATACTACCTAACCTCCAAGAGTTAAGTCTGAAGTGGGAGACAATATATAAACAACTATGTAAAAATAAAATCATCTCAAATCATTTGATTTGGTGGAACATTAATTGGGGAATATACGAATTTAGACATTAATCAGTAATCAATGAGTCATTGAATATTTTTGAACAAAGATATTATATGACTAGATCTATCAAAAGGGGCATCTTGGTGGTACAGTGAATAGAGCACTCAACCTGGAGTCAGGAAGACCTGAGTTCAAATGTGGTGTCAGACACTTAGTACATGGACAATTCATATAACGCTGCCTCAGTTTCTCATCTGTAGAAATGAGCTGCAGAAGAAAATGACAAACCACTCTAAAATTTTTGCCAAAAAAAATCCCAAATGAAGTCATGAAGAGTTGGACATTAATTAACAACAAGAGGTTCATAAAAGAGGTCCTCTCTTTTATACTTTTATACTTAATTCTGCAGGGTACAGAATTAAAATAATTGAAAGTATCTTTTCAATAATTTATCAAATTCATCAAATGATTTGGTGTTTAAAAGGAAAGCAGAGAGGACCTAGATCCTTTATATTTATAAGTTCTGGGATGGTAATTAAGGAGAAGTGCTAGGAAATGCTTCGGAATGGAAATCCCAGCCTAATTTTCAGATTCTGTGAGTAGTTGAGCCCTTTTCTTCCGTGTTCCAAAGTGATGAGAGGTGCTAGAACTTTTTCTTTAAGTAGAATGTAAACTTCTTGAGCACAAGAAGCATCCTGCTATGATTTTGAGTAAAGAACTACATATAGTGCTTCTCCCTAGCAGATGCTGCATTCCTAGCAACCAACACTAGTACTGTAGCTTTCTTCTATAGTAGAACATATAGCAGGGTCATACACACACACATACACACACACACTGTGAATTTCTGGATGAATCTGATATTCTTATTTACTGACCAGTTGATTTACTCTCAAATCTACTCTAGAACCAGGGGTTGGATCAACTAGATAGACACTCCGTGGATATACAACTAATTTTCAGAGTTTTAGGAAAAACTCTGTATGAGAAAAAGATTCTTACTACTTACCAAGATAACTTTTAAGCCCCCATCAGTGGGTTTCCCATTAACCCAGAAAAAAGTCACAATGATACCAATAACTACTAAACATAAAAATTCACTTAAAAAGAAGGCAAAGTGAGGCAAGCTAGGTGGTGCAATAGATAGAGCATTGGCCCTGGAATCAGGAGGACCTGAATTCAAATATGTTCTCAGACACATTAGCTGTGTGACTTTGGTCAAGTCACTTAGCCCTGATTGGCTCCAAAAGAACAAAAAGTGACAAAGGCAGAAGCTATCATAACATTTAGAAGATAGAAAAACTGAGGAATGATATCAGCATTAAAAGCCCATTTGTAAACATAAATCACACCATGAATTCAAGCATTTCTGTGGAGAAGAGTGGTCATATACTTATAGAAAAGTAGCAGTGAGGCAATAAGTAAAGAAATTCATTTTTCTAGGAAAACTCATAATGAATTAGTGTAGGACTTGATAAGACTAAATCTCTTTAAGGCACAGTCTTTACTACATGTCATCTATGGGCAAATCTAGTTCTCTGCTACCTGCTTCTTTTCTAATGCTCTTAGTTCTCCTCTTAAACAAAGCCATGGCTCTGTCACTATTAGAACATAGAAGAAAGGACAAGCTCTTTTCCCATCCAATTACCCTTAGCAGGGCACTCAGAAAGCTTTATGCTTTTTTAATTTATATAGCAAAAATATACCAATAAGACAAAACCTCTTTTCTTTTTCTTCCTTTTCTCTTAAGTGGTAGAAGATCATAAAGGGCAATACATGCGTTCCTGAAAACTTTCATCTCTCTCAAATTGGAAATAAATACTGACAAAATCAACCAACTCTTCAGCAGCAGGAGATAGTCATGTCCAGTAAGCCATAGTTACCCATTGTTAAAGAAAACATCATTTTCTATGGCTGAGAGTTAGAAACTCAGTTGAGAGAACCTAAACTTTGTTCTTATCTTTGGATTCTCATCCTTTGGTTCAGTTTAAGCAGCAGATTTTCTCCATTGTTGACTTCTCTCTTTGGGTTTTTGTTGAACAAGATTGTGCTGGAGATAACTCAGGTATTCTCAAGAGCTGATTGTTAAATTTTCAGGATGAGAATTTCACCTCAGAATCACTAATCTCTACAAATCAAGGTTTGGCATATTGTTTTGTTGACTTCCTGAATTTAATTAAGTGGAAGAAAAAATGTTAATAACGGAGAAGAAAATTTAAAGTATATCAGACATTTTTAGAGAGCTGGTTTGCTAAGCTTTTGTCAGCATATCACAGTTGCTATGGTTCCTCCTTTTCTAAAATCTCTGACTTCTCATCTTCTAGTTTTATATATTTCTCTCTGATTTCCAGTGCCTCTTAAGAACTTCTCCTGAATAATGACCCACTTTAACTCTGGCTAAAAAACCCAAAGTACAGGGTTCTAGCATGTGCATGTATTGTATGTTTGTGTGTACATATATGTGTATGAACATGTGTCTTTATGTTATATAATACAATTTTCCCATAGCTGACAAATAATTCCATGGTAAATTTCTCACTTATATATTTATTTCAAAATGTTGAAAATAGTGATATACAAAGTGATCAGTGCATTGTAAGATCTTTGTCTTCACATAGGATTTATGCCTGTGAGAGAGACTTCTCTCTCTGGTCTTCTCATAACAGCTTGTAGCTCTCAAAGGAATTTTATCTGATGGGCTATGATTCTTTTCAAGCCAATTTTTTTTAATCAGTGCTGTATATACAAGTGTTTTTGTCAGCTTTCAAAATGTCCATATATAAAGGATGCAGAACAGATAAAGATTTTTTGTATGAATTGATGAATATCTACTATGTTTAGCTTACCTAAATAAATAGTATTTAGCAAATTCAACATGCTATTTTCAAAGCTGTTCTCACCTATGCTTTAGTCTGAGTTTCATGTTCTTTTTTAGTTCATTTTAAATGCCTCAGCAACTCTTATTTTCCTTCCTTCCTTTCTTTTTTCTTCTTTCTTTTCTTACTTTTTTGTTGTTAAAAAGATTACAACATCATTGTCCTCTTCTTTAATCCTTCAACTCTCTGGCCAATGAAGAAAGGAAAAACAAAGTCAATTAGCAAACAAGCAGAGTCAAGTAAACAAATTCACATTATCCAAGACTAAAAGTGTAGATCTTATTAAGACCAAATGAATCCATCTTGTTTTTGTGAGGAAATGGGTTGATTATCTTTTGGAGTGGTTGATCATTACATCAACTAAAAGTTTTATATAATTTAAATTTGTTTTTGCTTTTCTGATTCTGCTCAATTAGAATCTATATTTAGAACTTGAAGAGAGCTTGAAAGCTATTGACTCCACCACAACAAACATTATTCAGAGGAGGAAACTGAGAACTTAAGTAATTTGACTGGTGTTACATAGTGAGTAAATGTTTGAAATTTGAAATTGTCCTCCTAATTCAAAGTGCAATATACTATTCCCTTCACTATACTAATATCATTCTGCATCAGTTCATATAAGTCTTACCAGGTTTCTTTGATACTATCCTTTTCTTAATATAATGCCATTTACTTAACATAATATCTAATTTAATATTAATAATATCCTTATAGCATTATAACATCACATTAAGATATCAGAAATTTTTCATTCATTTTTAAGTTAATAGATACTCTCTTAATTTCTGGTTCTTTGCCACCACAAAAAGTGCTGCTATAAATATATTTGTATGTGTGAATCCTTTTTGAATGAATTTGAACTCTTTGCTATATATGTTTGGTAATAGTATAACTGATTCAAAGTAGACACACAATTTAGGGACTCTAGCGGGTATAGTTTCTTTTTAAAAAACTTTATTTTATGCCATATGCATCCAGAGAGAACTATGGAGACTGAATACAGAATGAATCATACTATTTTCACCTTTTTTGTTGTTTGTTTGCTTTTTTTCTTTTGGTTTTTCCCTTTTGTTCTGATTTTTCTTTCACAATGTGACTAATGTGAAAAATATGTTTAAAATGATTTTACATGTTTCATCAGATTGCTTGCTATTTTGGGGAGGAGTGAGTTAAGGGAGGAAGAGAGAAGAAAACTTCAACTCAAAATCTTTTTAAAAAACAAAACTATCTTCATATGTAATTGGAAAAATAAAATACTATAGAATTATTTTATTTTTAATTTGTGAAAGAAAAATAGAATTAAAAAAGATAATTGTACATGAAAAGGCAAATCTATTATATACAACCTGCTATTCTTTAAAAATATATAATAAAATTATCATGTAACTTTCTTTCCCCGTGCCCCCTTCCTCCAGTGTTTTCCAGAATGGAAGGACCAATTCAGTTTATACATATAGAAATAGTTACATATGTCTATAAGTAAATCTTACATATAATTTTACATATAAAACATAGAAATATAATTATATAATTACATATGTATTCATATCTACACCTATCTATTAATCTATCAATCTATCTTTTAAAAATACCTGGTTTTTTTTTAGAAAAAAATGATTATAAATTGGAGTTAAATGAAGTAGAGCTGTATGAAGTTGTCATCCTCACTCTCTTTACCCAGAGTCATCACAGTCTAGTGGCAAGACAAAAGTAAGATGACTGGTGATGGCTCAGAATGCATTAAATGACCCTGGCATCTTTGATATCTAACCAGTCTCTAGGCACTCCACAGCACATACAAGTTCATCAATCTACCTATTTTACTTCACACGTTTAGGATAAATGCTCCCCATCTCCAATTCATTAATGTAGCTAGGATCCATCAATCAGTTACCCTTAACCTGAGTTTAGCCCATCTATTGAAATAGTTTTACTTGAGTGTGGACACTATGAATGCTATTGCTTCTTGGAGTCCTGGGTGAGAGTTGGATGGCATCCACTAAAAGTGGATGGATAACCTTAAAGAGAACTTAGCAGTCCTCAAACAAGAATTATTAGTACTACTTAAAACCCCCAAATATGCCTTCAAATACTTCTGATGATTATCACTTTGCTTTATTTAATTATTTAATTAAACATTCTTGCCTTTCTTGCCTTGTAGATTTATTATTTAGGATTAATAATTCTCTAATTTTAATCCTTTCTTCAAAGACCCTTTATTGAATATTATCACATTTTTATTGTGTTCTGTGAAGTATGCACATTATATTTCTATTTTTTTGGCATTTTTTGAGGTTTGAATGACAAAATATGATAAATTTTTGTATAGCTTTCATATATACATATATATATACTTATAATCTGATTATTGATTTTTTATTTCTTTTCATAGTTTTCTACTAATAGTTTGAGAAGGGAGTTACTCAATTTAAATGAACTATAACTGCATATGCTTGCACTCAACTGCCATTCTTCTTTTCCACTTGCCAATCCCCAATCACGTAGTTATCTTTTTTTCTTTTCTTTCCTTCCTTTGTAATATATTCTCTGAAGTTGTTTTGTTTTGCTTATGCCTGATGTCTACCTGAATCTAACCCAGCTCTTAATCCCCATTCTCCCCTGTCCCTGTTCTCACCTTTTGACCTGTTGAGTTTGTTATTTCTGTGCCAAACTCTTGTGTATTTGTGTTAGTGTGTTTGCTTGTTCAACTCTTTTTTTTCGGGTTCAAATAAAAGTGAAAGTCTTGTAATACAGGGTTCACTTATCTCTTCCTCCTCCATGCCCCATTTTTATGAAATAATAATTTAACCCACCTTTCCTGGAGTATTACTTTTTCACTCTCATTTATTTTCTTAATATTATTCAACATTGTTTTTAAAAATCGCATCCAGCTTCTCTATTTTATTAATGTCCCTCTATTATATTTAAAGGCATTAAGGTTCTAAGGGAATACGTGTTTGTTCTTTTCCTGTGAGAATATAAAGACTGTATCATCAGAGTCCCTTTCACTTGATCAAATATATTTGCCTTTCTGTTTCTCATGACTCCTATGTTTATATGTTGATCTCAATTCTGGAGTTTTCATCAAGAATGATTAGACATGGAACTCCTAATTGAACACCAGGTAGATAATTTTGATTATATTAAGTTAAAAAGTTTCTGTACAAATAAAACTAATGCAGACAAGATTAGGAGGGAAGCATCAAATTGGGAAATCATCTTTACATTTAATGGTTCTGACAAAGGCCTCATTTCTAAAATATATAGAGAATTGTCTCATATATATAAGAATTCAAGCCATTCTTCAATAGATAAGTGGTCAAGGGATATGAACAGACAATTTTCAGATGATGAAATTAAAACCATCTGTAGTCATATGAAAAGTTGCTCCAAATCACTATTGATCAGAGAAATGCAAATTAAGACAACCCTGAGGTACCACTACATACCTGTCAGATTGGCTAAAATGACAGGAAAAGATAACGATGAATGTTGGAGGGGTTGTGGGAAAACTGGAACACTAATGCATTGTTGGTGGAACTGTGAACGGATCCAACCATTCTGGAGAGCAATTTGGAGCTATGCTCAAAAAGTGATCAAACTATGCATACCCTTTGACCCAGAAGTGTTTCTACTGGGCCTATATCCCAAAGAGATCTTAGAAGAGGGAAAGGGCCCCACATGTGCAAGAATGTTTGTGGCAGCCCTTTTTGTAGTGGCTAGAAACTGGAAACTGAAGGGATACCCATCAATTGGAGAGTGGCTGAATAAATTATGGTATATGAATGTTATGGAATATTATTGTTCTGTAAGAAATGACCAGCAGGACGATTTCAGAGAAGCCTGGAGAGACTTGCATGAACTGATGCTGAGTGAAACGAGCAGAACCAGGAGATCATTATACACAGCAACAACAGTATTACATGATGATCAATTCTGATGGATGTGGCTCTCTGCAACAAAGAATTGCCTCAAACCAGTTCCAGTTGTTCACTGAAGAAAACCATATACACCCAGAGAGAGGGATATGAAATATGGACCACAACATAACATATTCATGATCTCTATTCATATTTGCTTTCATTGTGTTGCCTTTCTCTGATTTTCTTTTTTTTCTTGTAGATAGGATTTTTCTTGTATAACTTGTCAAGTAATTCAACATTATTAACATGTCATGGACTTCCTGCCATTTAGGGGAGGGGAGGGAACTGGGGGTAAAATTTGTAATGGAAAGCTTTGTAAAGATCAATGCTGGGGAACTACCCATACATATGTTATACAAATAAAAAGCTTTAATAAAAATTTAAAAAAAAGGAAAAAGAAAAAAAAAAGAATGCTTTGACATTCTTTATTTCATTAAAGGTCTATTTATTTCCATATAAGACCCTACTCAGTTTTGCCAAACAAGTTATACTTGGTTTCTAACTTTAGTTTTTGCCCTTTGGAATATCCTATTCTAAGTTTTCCTCTTCTTGATAGAGGTAGTTGCCAGATTTTATGTGATTCTAAGATTGGCACTCTAACTTTTTTCTTTCTGGTTGCTTGCTGTATTTGTCCTTTGACTTGAATATTCCGTATTTTATATGTAAAGTTGCTGTGAATTTTCAATAAAGGGTCATTTTCAGCAGTTGATCATTAACTTTTTTTCTAATTTGACTGTATTATCAAGTAAGAAATTTCCATTTTTGATCTCTTGAATTATTGTAAGCATCCATTATTTTTATCATGGTTTTTTAAGTAGTCAGATTATTCTAAGAATATCCATTTTATTCTATGTCAGGTTTTTTTTTAAATTTTTTGAAGGAAACATTTTACCTTCATTTTCATTCTTTGATTTTTTTTCTAGTATTTCTTATTATCTCATAGTCAATGATTTCTATTTGATCTATTACTTAGATAAAATTTTATATCTACTGTACTAAACTGTTTATACTCATTCCAATTCTGTGCTCTAGAGCTCTTTCACTTTCTTTCTTCTAGACTTCACATTTCATGTATAAGAGCATGGTCAAATTCTTTATTTCTTCAAGGAATTATAGTAAATTCTTAATTTTCTTCTTCTGGATTTGTATCTTTGTCATTATTGGTTTCAAAATATTTTTATTATTGATAAATTGTCTCATTTACTCATTTTTCTGGTCTTATTTCATTGAAACTAAGTCAGAATCAGGTTCTATGTACTTCTGTAATGCATGATTTTGCTTTGTTTAGACATGATCTGTATCATGTAAAGTCCTAAACATTGTCTCTAACTAGGACATAAAAAGATTTAACTTTTCTCTAGTTTTCATTCAAGTAGAGTTGAATTGGTTATTAGAATCCAACAGTGTGTTACAAAAATTTATGTATGCTCATACAGAACAAAAATAAAGAACTGAAGCAAAACTTATTATGTTTAGGTTCATATTTAAAAAAAAAACAGATAATTATCATGATGTTAGATAAGACAACAGCAAAATAGACTTGAACAGGGCAGATAGAATACATTCTGAAAAATAAGAACCCTGGGGAATCAATTAATATAAATCTTTAATTTATATGCACTGAATTACATGGCATTTAATTTTTTTAAGTAAAATGAAATAGAGGGAAAAATAGATAACAAAACTATATTAATGGAGTCGCGCAATATACTCTTTTTAGAGTTAGATGATTCTGACAGGAAATCAATAAGAAAGAAGTCAAGGATCTAAACAGAATTTTAGAATAGTTCAATATGATAGATCTTTAAAGAATGCCTGAAATTGATTCATGATTCTTAAACCAAGCTTTCTGCTTTTCTTTAACTTTGTTATTGGAATGTCTTCTGCCTTCTGGTCTTGAAAATAGGTTACAGTTTTTAGCCAATGGATTCCCTGGCTATATTTGAGACATATGCATTGAGTAATTTTCTTCTTAGTAGTTCTCGTCATGTCAGATATGAAAAACTTGTGCTATGCATTCAAAATAAAATCACATGGACAGTTAATCAACTAGGTGAGCTTACATACTTTTCAGGATATTTTATTTCAGGAAGAAGAAGAAAACTTTTGTAAGTTTATATGATAGAGATAATTAGGTTTTTTTCAGTTATTAGACAAAGTAGTGAGAACATAGTATGTATACAATGAAGATCAATAACATGTTTAAGAAATGAAAATTCACCTTTTTTTGACTTCACTTGCATTTGTCTTGGTGTGGGTTTTTTTTTTTTTTTTTTTTGGTTCTGAGATGCCAAATACCCTAAGAGTAAGGACATAAGGAGGAGGAAACAGATGTCAATCCAGGTTGTGTTTTGAATGGTGAACATAATTTTATTTTCAAATGTAACTCTAGAAACATTTGAAATAATTCAATTACCATTGATACTATCATGTTTGAAGGAGGAAACTCATTTTAGAAACGTTTGACTTGAAACCAGAAGTTTGGCTTATTGCATATATTGTTGTTCCTCTAAAAAATACTCACATAGACAGACACATATGCGCAAATATACACATGGACCCACCCTCAAGCATTTTTCCTAAAATGACCACATTAATTATTGAGTCAACATGAGCTAGTAGGCAGAATACTCAAAGTCAGAAAACTTGGGCTAGAATCTCATTTCTTATACTTACCTATGTGACCTTGAGCTTTCTCTCAATGTTATTAAATATTTACTAATAAATATTTTATCTTAGCCTTCAGAATGTAGAAATAAACTAAAATTGGCCCAAGCAAAATTTCCGAACAGGCAATATATACATATATATATATATATATATATATATATATATATATATATATATATATGTAAATATTTTTTTACTACTCAATTTCATTGTTAAGACCATTGTCCCTACTCAACCCAGCCATATGTTCTCCTCTTCTTTCTTATGCAATTTCTTCCCCAAGTTCAAATACTACCTTCATTTGCTCCAAAATAAAATAAATGAGATATATCAATGCCTTTTTTCCTCCTGAAGGTTTTTGACATGTGAATATGTAGCAAAGGAGTGGTTCTCCAATTGTGGAATTTGAAGAGTCTGAAAAAACATATTGTTTAGTTCTTGAAAATAAATCACACTAGATAGATACAATCTCCTCAGTTTCCTTGAAAGGCAGCCTAAAATACTAAAAAGAAGGACCATCTTTGTTCTTTATATTTGTTGAAGATCTTCTTGTTCCAAAAATACAGAGTAAAAGAACCTTACTCAAAATCTTTCTTTAGCAGTGGTGTTTGTAGTGCTTGAGAAGGGGAGAGAATTTTACCACAAAATAGTTACTTAGAGCTGGAAGGGACCTTAGAGATATATTAGAATCCCTGAATTACTATCTCTATAAGGGAATCCTGATTAATATTTAACAACCATCTTCCTCTCCCTCCTCCTCCTTCCCCTCCCAAATAAACACAACTTTTGGTTGATTCTGCCTAATAAATAGTTTTTCTATCATTTTTCTCAATGAAGACAAGTGGTGTCAAATAAGGCCTACAGGTCACATGAGGATCTAATTTACCTGATTTTAGCCTGAACTAGATTAAATATAATTGAAAAATATTTAACAAATAGGTAAATTTATTAAATTAATTTTTAAAAACACATAAATTTGTGTGATTTTCTACATTAATAAATAGCTCCTAGGGATTCTTATCCTTTAGTGATCCCCATTTTTTTTCAAGTTTGACCCTGTCAGTCTAGACAATCAACTAACCAATACGTTAAGTCCTAACTTGTAGCACCTCAACTGCATCCTCACAGCAGCCAGACAATCTTTTTATTCTTTCCCAATCAATTCACTCACCCTCTTACCAATAGCCCCCTTTCCAAATATTTTCATTTTCTTTCAAACTTCCCATGGCATCCCCTCTCCACAGAGGACTTAACTTCTTACTTCATTGGAAAAAAAATAGAGGTCATTCACCAAGAGCTCTTTCTTCTCTCCTCCCCTTCATGAAATTAGGCATATGTCATACATGATGAGGAGGAAGGGACAAACTATAGTGACTGAGTTCAGTATTCATAATTTGATGAGAAACTGGCCTTTGTCAGATTATAGAAACTATTATGATTCACATTTTGATGATGTATTAAAAGTTGCAAAATACTTTCCATATACCTGAGAGTCAAGAATCACAGGTAATATTATCCCCAGTTTATAGAAGAAGAAGCCGAGTTTAGTGAGCTGTCAGTGCTAGCAAAACCCCGTTAAGAGATTTGGATTAAATGCAATTTTGAAAAAAAAAACAACTATCAAACAATAGCAACAACATCATATAAACAACATAAATTATTATTGGTAATAAAAAAAACATTACTATGTTGATGCTACTGAGTCTCTTCAGTTTTCTCTTTCTCTCTGTGACCCTCATTTGGGGTTTTCTTGGGAGATATCCTACAATGGTTTGCTACTTCCTTCTCCAACTCAATTTACAAATGAGAAAATTGAGGCAAACAGGATAAGTAACTTGTTTAGGACCACATAGCTAGTAAGTGTTGGAGGTCAAATTTGAATTTAGGAAGATGAATCTTCCTCACTTCAGATTTGAGACTATCTATTATGTCACCTAGAACTACTACTATTAGTAGTAGTGGTAATAGTTCTTTAAGGCTCAACTCAAATGTCACTTTCTACTCAAAACTTTCTGATCCTCTCAGTTTATGTGTTCTTTCTCTTCAAGAAAACTTATTTATTGGTCAGTCTGTCAACAAGAATTTGTGTTAAACTCTTATTATGTACCAGGCACTGTGTTAATTTATAAGTCGTAGTAGAAGGTAAATATCTGTTGGACAAGGATTATTTGTTTTATCTTTGGACTCCATATTGTAAGGGCTTTATAATGACTTCTTTTTTTAATTGTTTTTTTACATGTACATTAACTTTTTAAAATATATTTATTTCTTTATGAATCATATTGGGAAAGAAAAATCAGAAGAGGGAAAAACCTCTAGAGAAAAATAAAACAGAAGAAAAAGGGGGAAAAAAGTGAACAGAGCATATATTGATTTACATTCAGTCTCCATAGTTCTCTCTTTGGATGCCAATGGTATTTTCTATCCAAAATTTATTGGAATTTCCTTGGATCATTGAGAGGCTTAAGAAGAACCAAATCTTTCATAGTTGATCATTACACATTCTTGTTATTACTGTGTGCAGTGTATTCCTAGTTTTGCTTGTTTAATTCAGCATCATTTCATGTAAATCTTTCCAGACCTTTCTAAAATCAGCTTGTTCATAATTTTTTAATAAAATAACAATATTCCATTTTCATATACCATACCTTATTTAGCTGTTCCTCAATTAATGGGCTTCTACTCATTTTCCAATTCTTTGCTCCCACAAAAAGAAATGCTACAAACATTTTAGCACATGTCAATCCTTTTCCCTCCTTTATGATTTTCTTCAAAAACATACCCAGTAGTAGGACTACTACTTAGGACTTCTGAATTAAAATGAATGATGACTATGAATTTTGCAATGCAGAACAAAATACCTGACAGGCCCTAGCCAATTGAAAAGATTTTTGAGTGGATCATACAGGCAGATTATATCTTTCTCCTCTAGAAACAAGGCAAGTTAAATTTGAAGAAAATCCTCACTAGTCAATGGACCACCTGGGGATGAATATTTTTTGTCAGTTTGTTTTTAGACTGCAGCAAATTATGAAAATTATCTACCAAGGCACAAAGGCTAAAAACTGTCTTTATGGAGATTCCAACCAAACTAGTGATGAAACAGTGGATCCTTGAAATATTTAAGAAAATATTTGTGAACAAGACTTATGACCCCCTACTTAACTTGCAAGCTCTTTGAGGGCCAAGACTCTTTCTTATTTGCCTTTGTATTTCCAAATCCTAGCCCAGTGCCCAGGGCTGTTAGAATGTAATTATTTTTGAGTCTAATTTAATTGCCATTTGAGAGACTCTAAAAAGTTCTCTGACCAAATCCTATATTACTGAAAAGGGGAGGCCTGTTTTTTTTGTTTCTTTGTTTTTTTGTCTTTTTAAAGGAAAAATCCAATTGGATTGTAGAAAATGATGTCTCAATTTTCTGTTAAAGTCCTGCTTTCCCCCATCCTACTTTTACTTTCTCTCCAGTCTCCTTTTCTTCTTTCCTCCAGGCTTGCCTTTATCTTTACAATCCCTTCCTTAATAGCCTTTAATCTCATCACTCAACTACACTACTCCTAACAGCATAACACTAAGATACTAAATACTTTCAATTAGATATGGATGAACCTGCCCACATCCCAGACAGAGACAGAGAGACAGAGAGAGAGACAGAAAGAATCATGAAAAAAAGAATCAACAGCATAGCAAAAGATAAACAAAAAATGTTCTGAAGAAAATAACTTCTTAAAAAACAATTGAACAAAGGGTAAAGAAAGTACAAAAACTCACTGAAGAAAACTGTTCCTTAAATATTAAAATTTAGCAAGTGGAAACTAATGACTCTGAGATATCAAGATCCAATAAAACAATGAAAAAAGTTTTTTAAAAAAAAAAGAAAATTTGAAATTTCTTATTTAAAAAAATTGACCTAGAAAAGAGATACATGGGGGATAATAGAAAAATTATTAGACCATATAAACACTATGATAAATAATAATAATATAATAATGAAGCCTGGACAACATTTGTCAATAAATTATCAAAGAAAACTGCCCTGATATATTAGAACCAGAGGGCAAAATAGAAATTGAAAGAATTTACCAATCACCACCCAAAGTAGATTCCAAAATGAATATACCTAGCATAAATATCATAGCAAAATTTTTGAGCTCACAGATCAAAGAGGAAATATTGCAAGTAGCTACAAAGAAACAATTTAAATATTGTGGAATCACAGACATAATTGTATAGAATTTGGCAGTTTTCACATTAAAGAACTAGAAGACTGGGAAGGCAAAGGACTTGGGATAACAAGCAAGAATTACCTACCCCACAAAACTGAATATAATTTTTGGGGGGGAAATGAATATTTGATAAAATAGAGGTCCTTGAAGCATTTCCAATTGAAAGATGAGATCTGAATAAAAAGTTTAATCTTTATATACAAAACTTAAGGGAAACATAAAAAAGACATTTAAAAAAACAAAAAAGAAAAAAACATGACATTTAATAAGATCAAATTGTTTATATCTCTACATATTAAAATAATGTTTGTAACTTATAACAACTTTATTACTATAAGAGCCATTAGAAGGAGTAATATATATATATATAAAGGGTGTGAATATAAGGTTATTTTGTTGCAAAAATGGCCCCAAAAGCAAAATAAAGGGGTGAGAAAGAAAATTGTATTGCAAAAAAAGGGAAGATTGAATGGGATCAATTGTCCTACATTTAAAAAAAGTGTGGGAAAAGTTATTATAAAGGAAAAGAAGATGTGGTGGGTGTGTAATGCTTAAATCTTATTCTAAATAAAATTGGCTCAAATAGAAATCTCTCTTACAAGGAAGTTAAAAGGGGCAAGGATAAAAGAAAGGAGAAGGGAGAATAATAATAGGGAGGGCAAATTAGGAAATATGGTTATCAGAAGTAAAACACTTTTGAGAAGGGAAATGGTGGGGAGTTAAAGGGGAAGATACGAAAGCAAAAATAATATAGAGGGAAATACATAGTTATAAAAATAAATGTCAATGGGATGAACTCACCTATAAAGTGGAAACAGTTGAATGGATTAAAAAACAGAATCCTACAATATGTTGTTTACAAGAAACACAGTTGAAGCAGAAAGATACATACAGGGTAAAGGTTAGAGGCTGGAAAAAAATCTATTATGCTTTAACTAAAGTAAAGAAAGTAGAGGTAGCAATCATGATCTCAGATAACACAAAAGTTAAAATAGATCTAATTAAAAGACATAAAAGACATGCAAGAAAAATCTTATCTATACAAAAGACATATCAGATAAAGGAAACACAATGTAAGCAAACATCAATCAAGAGTATGAGAATGTTATGTTGTGGTCCACATTTCATATCCCTCTCTCTGGGTGTATATGACTTCCTTCAGTGAACAATTGGAAGTGGTTTGAAACATTTCGTTGTTGAAGAGAGCCATGTCCATCAAAATTGATCGTCATATATTATTGTTGTTGCCATATATGATGATCTCCTGGTTCTGCTCATTTCACTCAGCATCAGTTCATATAAGTCTCTCCAGGCCTCTCTGAAATCGTCCTGCTAGTCATTTCTTACAGAACAATAATATTCCATAGTATTCATATGCCATAATTTATTCAGCCATTCTCCAATTGAAGGGCATCTATTCAGTTTCCAGTTTCTAGCCACTACAAAAAGGGCTGCCACAAACATTCTTGCACATGTGGGTCCCTTTCCTTCCTTTATGACCTCTTTGGGATACAAGCCCAAAAGAAATGCTGCTGGGTCAAAGGGTATACACAGTTTGATAACTTTTTGAGCATAGCTCCAAATTGCTCTCCAGAATGGCTGTATCCGTTCACAGCTCCACCAACAATGCATCAGTGTCCCAGCCCTCCCACATCCCCTCCAACAATCATGACTAACTTTTTCTGTCATTTTAGCCAATCTGACAGGTGTGTAGTGGTACCTCAGGGTTGTCTTGATTTGCATTTCTCTGATCAATAGTGATTTGGAGCACCTTTTCATATGACTATAAATAGTTTTAATTTCATCCTCTGAAAATTGTCTGTTCATATGCTGTGACCTTTTATTGATTGGAGAATAGCTTGAATTCTTATAAATATGAGACAATTTTCTATATATTTTAGAGATGAGACCTTTATCAGAACCCTTAAATGTAAAGATGATTTCCCAATTTATTGCTTCCCTCCTAAGCTTGTCTGCATTGATTTTTGTTTGTACAAAAACTTTTTAACTTAATATAGTCAAAGTTATCTATCTGTTTTTCAATTAAGAGTTCCAGTTCTTCTTTGGACATAAATTTATTCCATCTCCATAGCTCTGAGAGATAAACTATATTATGTTCCTCTAATTTACTTATAATATCACTCTTTATATGCAGATCATGAACCCATTTAGATCTTATCTTGGTATGTGGTGTTAGATGTTGGTCAAGCCCTAATTTCTTCCACACTACTTTCCAATTTTCCCAGCAGTTTTTGTCAAATAGTGAGTACTTATCCCAGAAGCTGGGGTCTTTGGGTTTATCAAAGACTAAATTGCTAGAGTTATTGCTTAGTTTGTCTTGTGATTCTATCCTATTCCACTGATCACTGATCAACTACTCTATTTCTTAGCCAGTAACAAATAGTTTTGGTGACTGCTGCTTTTGTAATATAGTTTTAGATCTGGTACAGCAAGTTCACTATCATCAGCCTTTTTTTTCATTAATTCTCTTGAAATTCTTGACCTTTTGTTCTTCCAAATGAATTTTGATACTATTTTTTCTAGATCTGTAAGATAATTTCTTGGGAGTTTGATTGGTATGGCACTAAATAAGTAAATTAGTTTGGGTAGTATTGTCATTTTTATTATATTTGCTCGGCCTACCCATGAGCATTTTAAGTTTTTCCAATTGACTATTTCTGATTTTATTCGTGTGGAAAGTGTTTTGTAGTTTAGTTCATATAGTTCCTGACTTTCCCTTGGCAGATAAATTCCCAAATATTTTATACTATCAACAGTTATTTTGAATGGAATTTCTTTTTGTATCTCTTGCTGTTGAACTTTATTGGTAATAAATAAAAATGCTGATGATTTATGTGATTTATTTTGTATCCTGCAACTTTGCTAAAGTTGTGAATTGTTTCTAGTAGTTTTTTAGTTGAGTCTTTAGGGTTCTCTAGGTATATCATCATGTCATTTGCAAAGAGTGATAATTTAGTTTCTTCATTACCTACTCTAATTCCTTTAATCTCTTTTTCTTCTCTTACTGCCAAAGCTAACATTTCTAAGGCAATATTAAATGATGGTGACAGTGGGCAGCCTTGTTTCACTCCTGATCTTATTGGCAATGGTTCTAGTTTGACTCCATTACATATGATGCTTGCTGAAGGTTTTAAGTAGATACTACTAATTATTTTAAGGAAAATGGGCTTCTTATACATTTGAACCAAATGGTATAGCATCCACATTTTGGGAGAAAAGTTGAATGAGTTACAGGAGGAAATAATAAAACTATCCTAGTGGGGAATCTCAACTTTTTCCTCTCAAAATTAGATAAATTACCCAAAAAAATAATAAGAAAGAAGCCAAGGAACTGAATCAAATTTGAAGAAAGTTCAGTATGATAGATCAAAAAAGAAAAATGAAGGAAAGGAATATACCTTTTCTCTAAGCAGTATATAGAGCATACACAAAAAACTGATTATGTATTAAGACAAAGCCCCCCCACCCAATCAAATGTAAAGAAGCAGAAATAGCAAATGCATAATTTTCAGATTATAATGCAAAAAAAATTACATTCAATAATGGGCAATGCAGAGATTAAAATTAATTGGAAGTTAAATAATCTTCTAAAAACCAAGTGGGTTAAGTAACAAATGATAAAAATAATTCATAATTCATTAAAGAAAAAATACAACAGTGAAACAACATAACAAAATTCAAAATGAATGTGATGCAGCCAGTGTTACTTAGAGGAAAATGTATATCTCAAATTGCTTACATCTTTAAAATACAGAAAAAGCAGATCAATTAATTGTTCATGAAACAAAAACAAAAGCAAAAAAAATAAAAAAAAATAAAGCAAAACCTAGAAAAAAAAATTTGAAACCCCTAATTGAACAAATTGTAAATTCAAAAAAATCAAAAGAGGGTTTAGTAAAATTGGAAGAAAACAATGGATATAATAAATAAAACTAGAAGCTGGTTTTATGGGGGAGGGGAAATAAATCAATACAAATAGATAAATCATTAGTCAGCTTGATTTCTAAAAAGCAAAGAAAATCAAATTACTAGTATGAAAAATGAAAGGGATGAATTTACCACCAATGATGAGGAAATTATGACAATCATTAGGAGGTATTTTCCCCTAATTATATGTCAATAGATTTAACAATCTAAATGAAATGGATGAATATCTACAAATATATATGTATATGTGTGTGTATATATCTATATCTAACTATCTATCTATATCCTAAGTTAACAGAAGAAATAAAATACTTAAGAAATCCAATTTTAGAAAAAGAAATTGAAAAAATCATCAATGAATTTTCAAAATAAAAAATTTTCAGGCCCAGATGGATTCACAAACAAATTCTATCAAATATTTAAAGAATAATTAATCCCAATACTATATAAAGTATGGAAAAATGGGTAAAGAAGGAGTCTTGCCAATTTTTTTATGACACATATATCATTCTGATACCCAAATCAGGAAGAACAAAAACAGAGAAATAAAATTATAGATTAATTTCTCTAATAAATATTAATACTAAATTTAAAAATAAAATACTAGCAATGAGAATAGCAACTCTATCTCTGTCTCTGTCTCTGTCTCTCTCTCTCTTTCCTTTCCTCCCTATCTCTCTCTGTCTCTATCCTCTGTCTTTCTTTGTGTCTGTCTTTTTGTACTTCTGTGATTCTATTTCTCTTTTAAAAACAGTAAGTTTTTAAGTTGAAAAAGTAGGACAGAATTGCTCAATTCTTAAATTTTCAGAAGTAGCAAAATGAAAATACCACAGAGTACAGATGTTAAAATTCTGGGTCGGTACGTATTTCCTGTATGAATTAATGATGGGCTAGTTTCTTCTTCTCCCTTGGCCTCAGTTTTCTTTTTCTTTTTTTTTTTTAATAAAGCTTTTTATTTACAAAACATATGAGTGACTTTTCTACATTGACCTTTGCAAAAACTTTTTTTCCCAAGCTTTTCTCCTCCTTCCCCCCACCCCCCACCCCTAGATGACAGGTAATCTAATACATGCTAAATAGGATAAATTATATGACAAATACAATATATGTATACATATCTATACAGTTATCTTACTGCATAAGAAACATCAGATCTAGAAAGAGAAGAAGAAAAAACAACCTAAGAAGGAAAACAAAATGGATGGAGATATTCACAGAAAGCATTAAAATGCTGTGTTGTGGTCTGCACTCAGTTCCCACAGGCCTCTCTCTAGATGTATATGACTATCTTCATCGCTGAACAATAGGAACTGGTTTGAATCACATCATTGTTGAAGAGAACCACGTCCATCAGAATTGATCATCATATAGTCTTGTTGCTGTGTATAATGTTCTCCTGGTTCTGCTGATTTCACTCAGCATCAGTTCATGCAAGTCTCTCCAGGCCTCTCTGAAATCGTCCTGCTGGTCATTTCTTACAGAGCAATAATATTCCATAACATTCATATACCATAATTTATTCAGCCATTCTCCAATTGATGGGCATCCTTTCAATTTCCAGTTTCTTGCCACTACAAAAAGGGCTGCCACAAACATTTTTGCACATGTGGGTCCCTTTCCCTCCTTTAAAATCTCTTTGGGATATAGGCCCAGTAGAAACACTGCTGGGTCAAATGGTATGCATAGTTTGATAACTTTTTGAGCATAGTTCCAAATTGCTCTCCAGAATGGTTGGATCTGTTCACAGTTCCACCAACAATGTATCAGTGTCCCAGTTTTCCCACATCCCCTCCAACAGTTATCATTATCATTTCCTGTCATTTTAGACAATCTGACAGGTGTGTAGTGGTATCTCAGAGTTGTCTTAATTTACATTTCTCTGATCAATAGTGACTTGGAGCACCTTTTCATGTGACCAGAAATAGTTTCAATTTCTTCATCTGAAAATTGTCAGTTCATATCTTTTGACCATTTATCAATTGGAGAATGGCTTGAAAGCCTCAGTTTTCTTATTTGTAAGATGAAAGTTGGATGAAAATGTCCTTTGAGATCTTTTCCATCTCTACATATATAATTTCATAACATAGAAGTAGAAGGGGTAGGCAATTGGGCAAGAATTTAAAATATTTTGACAGTTTAAAATAATGCACAAAAGGATGAAAATGGAGATAATTATTTGATAAATAAGCATCTATTAAATGCCTCTTGTAAGTCAGGCACTGTCATCGGTGCTTAGATATTTCATTGAAAAATGTAAAGTCTTAGGAAAACTATTAACATAATTGATTATATTAATAACCAAACTAACAAAAACCATATGATAATCTCAATAGATGCAGAAAAAGCATTTAATAAAATCCGACATCCATTCCTATTAAAAACATTAGAGAGTATAGGAATTAATGGACTTTTCCTTAAAATAGTCGGTAGCATCTATTTAAAACCATCAGCTAGCATCATATGTAATGGTGATAAACTGGAACCATTCCCAATAAGATCAGGGGTGAAACAAGGTTGCCCACTATCACCATTACTGTTCAATATTGTATTAGAAACGCTAGCCTTGGCAATAAGACAAGAAAAAGAGATTAAAGGAATTAGAGTAGGTCATGAGGACACCAAATTATCACTCTTTGCAGATGATATGATGGTCTACTTAGAGAACCCTAGAGAATCAATTAAAAAACTATAAGAATTAATCCACAACTTTAGCAAAGTTGCAGGATACAAAATAAATCCACATAAATCATCAGCATTTTTATACATCACCAACAAAATGCAACAGCCAGAGATACAAAGAGAAATTCCATTCAAAATAACTATCGATAGTATAAAATATTTGGGAGTATATCTGCCAAGGGAAAGTCAGGATCTATATGAGCAAAATTACAAAACACTCTCCACCCAAATAAAGTCAGATCTAAACAATTGGAAAAACATCAAGTGCTCTTGGATAGGTCGAGCGAATATAATAAAGATGGCAATACTACCTAAACTAATCTATCTATTTAGTGCTATACCAATCAAACTCCCAAGAGATTATTTAACTGA
>JAJPUD010000438.1:69502-95236 GCA_023553655.1 Myrmecobius fasciatus
GATCAATTCTGATGGACATGGCTCTCTTCAACAATGAAATGTTTCAAACCACCTCCAATTGTTCACTGAAGAAAGCCATATACACCCAGAGAGAGGGATGTGAAATGTGGACCACAAAATAACATTCTCATACTCCTTGATTGATGTTTGCTTACATTGTGTTTCCTTTATCTGATATATTTTTTGTGTAGATAAGATTTTTCTTGCACAGCAATGATAAGTTTGGAAATATGTATACATATATTCGATTAGCCAATATTTTAACATAATTAACATGTAGTGGATATCCTGCCATCTAGGGGAGGGATGGGGAGTTGGGGGGAAAAATTTGTAACAGAAAGCTATGTAAGGGTTATTGTTGAAGAATTACCCACACATATGTTATCCAAATAAAATAAAATTTTAAAAAATGAAAAAAATAATAAAAAAAATGTAAAGTCATCAGCCTTTTTTCAAGAGCCCTATTTAGGGTATTACTAAAAGTCTAAATAATAGTATAGGTAAAAAGAATAGGTAGGGGCTTATGAGAATGTAGTTCAACTTGATAGCAACTCCAAGTTTATCTCATTTATGGGAGTCATTAATCTGACATAATAAGGAGAGGATGAAACTGTTTTATAATCTAAAGGCTGTCATGAACCCTTTGTGATTTTTTTTACTGTCTTTAAGGTAAATAAATACTGTCTTGTATACAAGATATATTATTAGCTTAAGAGTTTAAGTACTAAGGGCCCTTTTACCCACTTCTCCAGAGTCCAAGAAATGAGACATATATTCTGAAATTCTTGAGGAAAATTGAGTGGTTCATAAATCAAAGAGCACTTTATAAAAATCCTAAAGCATTGACTAATTTATGCATAATATGATTGTGGAATTTCAAGATACACATTGTACTTATATTTAAAAAAATATTTATGCAAGTAAAAGACATGTAGTTTTGGCTAGAGAGCAGTTCACCTGGAAAAGATCTGAGAAAATTAGTCAATATACATGATTACATGTCAGTATATAAGTTTGCTGTTCAGTCATGTCTGACTTTTTGTGACCTCATTCTAATTCCAGGGCCTAGCATTCTCTCTACTGTGCTACCTAGCTGCCCAATGTAAGGGGGGGAGCCCTAATGGTGTCCTCTATTTTATTAAAAGAGGCATAGTATCCTTAATAAAGAAGGGACAGGACTGCTATATTTTGCCCTGATCAGACAATTTCTGAGGCTCCGTGTTGAGTTTTGCTTGCCACATTTTAAGGAAGGATACACAAAATTATAAATTTATAATTGAAAAGGACTTTAGAGATCTTGAATCCAATAACTTACTTTTACAGATGAGGAAAGTGACATACAGAGAAGTAACTCACCTAAAGTCATACAGGGGAATTGATTATCTGGAGAATGTCTAGTGGAGGGTGAACAAAATAGTGAAGCAACTCAAGACCAGTACATTCAAAATCAGCTGAAATAATTAAGATTGTTTAAACTGAAAAAAAAAATAAGGCACATGATATGTGTCTTGAGGTATCTCATTCAGCGCCCCAGTAAAATGTAATTAGACTTTTGTTTGACCCTGAAAGGAAGAACTTGAAGCAGTAGGTGGAAGTTGAATAGAGGCAGCTTATGACTGGATGCAGAGAAATACTTTCTAACAATTAGAGCTATTCAAAAAGTGAAATGGGCTGCCTTGCTAGGTAGTGAGTTTTCCCTTACTTGAGATTTGTAAACAAAGACTGGGTGATCATTTGTTGGGGATGTAGTAAAAAGGATTTAGGTTCATACAAAAGTTGGACTAGACAGTCTCTGAAGTCCCTTCCAACTCTGATTCTGAGATTCTTTAATCAGCACTTAACCATAAGGAAATTATAATTTTCTACTTTTGCAACTACCAGCCAACATTTTTGGCTTTACTCCATCTAGTGGTTAAAAGCAAGACATTTTTATTTCAAATATTCTCCCAGTTTCCTTCACTGTTGCTATTGCTTCTCTCTTTAACTCCCTTTTCTTGTATCTTTTACCTAGCCCTTATGTCATTATCTCCTGCACCTACAGCCATAAAGACAGCTATTTCATCTAATTACATTTTTCTTTTATCCATCTCATAAAAATTAAGGGATACACTTCAGAGTTTGAATCTTTATAGCATATTGGTGACAGCAGTAATTTCTTCACTCACAATTTATCTGTAGTTAGGTGGATAGAGTGCTGAACTTGGAGTCAGAAAAAATTGAATTCAAATTCAGCCTCAGAGACTTACTGCCTATGTGATCTGACTCCAGGTCCTCAGGTCATTTAACTTGTGTTTGCCTGTTTCCTTATTTTTTTTTAAATATAGATAATGATAGTACCCATTTTCCAAGGTAGTTATGAATATAAAAAGAGGTATTATTTGCAAAGTGTTTTACAAACCTTAAAGAAATATATAAATTCTATCTATTATTATTATTACATCAAAAGTATTATGAAGAACTGAACTCTGTTCTCATTCAATTCTGTTTAATTTTGAAAATCACATTTTAGATCTTCATTCGATTTTCATTGACTTTCAGAATCCAGTGAGTACCTATCAGAGAGCAATCAAATCAGTGAAGGACTTTGCGAATACGTCATAGGAAAAAAAAAATCAAAGGAACTGGAGATATTTAGCTTCCTGACTTCTTTCATGTCACAGATAAAATATGCCCCCTACCCCCAAAAAAGCTTTTCCTAATCTCACTTAATTCTTGTTTATTCTATATGTCAGTGATTTTAACATAGTTATTTGCATTTTGTCCCCACCATTATACTATGAGTTACTCTAGAGCAAATCTGTCTTTTCCTATTCTTTTAATCCCAGTGCTTTACACAGCGTCTGGCACAGAGAAGGTACTTAATAAATGTTTATTGGTTGACTCATTGGAAGATGGGGAGTTAGTTATCTTCTAGCATCTGAAGTATTATTTTTTGAAAGAAGAATTAGACTTTTCCTGCTAGATCTCCAAGGGAAGAACTAGGAAGAAAGGGCAGACGAATATAGGGAGGGTCTGGCAGATTTCAGCTAAGTGCCAAGGAGCTTTTCTTAACAATGAAAAATATCTAAAGTTGGAACATGGAGATAGCTCACGGTGTTCCCTCAAGGGAGATCTTTAAGCTGGAAAGTAAACCTTTGGTAGAAATATTACAATGGGGTTTCTTTTCAGATATGAGTTAGTTATTACATGTTAAGAGTCCCTTCCAACACTTGATCTCTGAAAACTTGTAATAAGCTACTTCCTTTACATTTTCCTAGGAAAGGACCCTCAGATCTTTCCAAAAGGAACATAAATTTTATTATTATTATTATTATTAGAGAGATGTTAAGATGCACAAGTTTAGTGGAAGAAAATGGTTATGAGAAGACACGTCTTACAAATAAGGAATATTTTATAAATACATAAGGTTTTATACAACATTGACCTCCTTGACTAAAACAAAGCCTGGACCATATAGCTCCCTTGCCTGGGAAAATCAGTTGTTCCTTATTGTCTGCAGGAAAAAAAATACAAACTCTTATTTGGCATTTAAATTCCTTTATAATCTGATGTCAATCTACCTTCATAGTTTCATTATTCATTACTCCATTTTCTACACACAGTGTTCCAGGTAGACTGGCCTTTCGGTTCCTCATATGTGTAATTTTGTCTTCTGTCTCTGTGCCTTTGAATAAGCTTTTATTCCTAAAATGCTCTCTTTCTTTAGCTTCATCTAGTAGGACCCCTATGTTTCTTCAAAGCTCATTTTCAAGTACCAACTCCCACATGAAACTATTTTTAAAGTACCTAAAGTAAACTTTTTTTTAAATACCTAAAGTATTTTAAAGTACTCTAATAAATTAGTTCTTACTTCTCCTATTGTATGTACTTGACATATGTTTTGCATTTATTTATATATGACCATATTTCATTTTGTCTTTTTTTCTCTGATAGAAGATAGATAAGAGTATTTTTATCTTTATATGCCTAGCACCTAGCCCTGGACCTGGCACATAGTAGGTATTTATTGATTGTTGATTAAAACCAAAAAAGAGAGATGAGTATATCAAAGATCATATCTCCTTCCTCTGGTACTCGAATGATTTTGATCTTTGTACCTACATGGTTTTGATCTTCTCTGCTAGATCTCTGGAAAATTTTCATTTCATATAGCTTAGAGATTATGGTACTTGGTGTGGTGATCTACTAAAAACTAAAAATTTTGAATGGATCAGTGTTATCAGAGAGATCATGGGCAACAGTTGGATATGTGATAATGTTTCATTTCCATTATATTTTATTTGTTGGATTCTTGGGAAAATTTCAAAATGCATATTTGCAGTTTGGGGATTTTAAAAAATCTTTTATTTTTGAAAGAATTATGAGAGAAGTTAAGTGAAGAATTTGGGGTCACATAGCTAGGAAATGTTTGAGGCAGGATTTAAACTCAAGACTTTCTGACTCCTAGTCCATCAATGTAACCAGTGCCCTACCTTAGTTGCCTAGAATCCCATATTTGAGTGAATATGAAAAAAAAATCAGTACTTTTTATTTATTTGAGAAACAAATTCTGAGTTTGTAATTCTGACCATACAATGACACTACACCTAACCCATAAAGGAATAGTATGTTACTGAGCTAATGTGTTTATCTTAGGATACTTATTCAGAACTATAAAAGATAAGATATATCAGTAATGTGGCTATATACTCCATTGTTACAACTCACCCATCTTAATTCATTTATGGTTTTTCATATATCTA
This sequence comes from Myrmecobius fasciatus, assembly GCA_023553655.1. Taxonomy (NCBI): domain Eukaryota; kingdom Metazoa; phylum Chordata; class Mammalia; order Dasyuromorphia; family Myrmecobiidae; genus Myrmecobius; species Myrmecobius fasciatus. Next base: position 74,245 of record JAJPUD010000438.1, read on the forward strand.
AAGTATTTATCCAATCTTTCACAGCCTTCCTCAAGATCCTTTAATAATTGGTGGGTATTACTAAAGCACTGGGGTTTTTCATCTGTTACCCTTTATCCTTACTACATAATTATCATATTTTTTAATCATATATTTCCTAGGTAAGATCTTTTATGCTATATCTTTGCAAGTCATCACTGATAATATATTACCCTATTTCACACATATCTGTCTCTCAATTGCTTTTTAGGTTACTTGTGATTTTGATTTATAAGAGATCACAGTGATGCAAGATTCAGATTCACAACCATGTATGTAATAACAATCAAGTTTGTTTTTGGGACAGATAGATGATTTCAACAGGTTACATCCTCCCTCATTATGAAATTAGGCATTTAATCACTAATATAAAATCATATAATTGACTGGTATTTGGAGAAGTTATAGCTGGTATGATGATCCTTTGTTTTTGAAGAGAATCAGGGACATCAAAGATGATGTCTTTACTTACCTATGAATTTAATTTAAATGAGGCAGAGTTGTGAAAAGTTTTCAGCCTATTTCTCTCTTTTCAGTCCATGGCAGGACAAAACTCTAGAAGATTAGAAATGGACCAAGTGTCTTAGATGCTTAACCAGGCTCTAAGTTCTCCCTATTGCCACAGTTCACTGAGACAAATAAGCCTTAAAGCTAGGTTCTCCTACTTTTAAATTTCACCCTCTTTCCATGATAACAAGCTCTCTCTGCAGTGGGAAGTTGGTGTAAGAAAATGGATGTTTGGGTACTGTTGAATGCCAAACTAAAAAGAAAAGATGAAAAAGGGGAAGAAAACATTTACAAGTATTACAAAAACACTGACTCAATCTACTTGTGTTTTCATCTTTTCTTTTTAGTTTGGTATTGATTTTAAACTTTAATCCAATTTGTTAAAGATCTTATGACCTCCATATGGTTTTCTTTGAAACAATTTCCAAGGTAATGACCAGCAATTTTATGTTTGTTCAGATATAGTTACTTTGAATTCTCATGTTAGTGTTATATACCATGTCCAATTAAAGAGCAGATGCTCATTATATTTAATATAATATTAAATATCTTGTTAGTATCTTGTTAGTTATCTTGTTAGTCCGGGTATTGTGTTAAGTGCTGGGAATGCAAAGAAAAGTAAAAGACGGTCTTTGCCCTAAAAGAGATCACAATGTTTGAAGACTTGAGCTCTCTGAGTAGCCTACAAGTTTTAATTGTTTTCAATATTGCACCAATATATTTTATGGGAGACTACCTTTGAAATATCACTATGTTGTAGAATGGATGTGGAAGAACAGAGAATAAGAAGCCAATAAAAGTAGGAAGGGGCTAGATTATAAAGAGTTTTAAGAGTGAAATGCAGGATTTTACATTTGATCCTGGACATGTACAGTCAGTCATAGTAACTCACTGAGCCAGGGTACAAATGATTGGACCTACCCTTAGAAAAATCACCTTGGAAGCAATGTATTGGAGTGAAGAGTGACCATAATCAGGAAGACCAATTAGAAGGCTATTGTAATAGTCCATGGGAAAAGTGATAAGGATATTAACTAGGATTGTGACTGTGAGAGTAGAGAGAAGGGCCAACATTCAAGAAATGTTGTATCATAACAATAAAACAACCCCAAGATTTGGCAGTTGATTGTGATGTGTTCTATGATGTAGGGTTTCTCACCAAATGATGACAAAAGTTGGGGTTCAGTTATATGAAGAATTCACAATGGCCATTTTCTTTGGCAAAAGGTAGATTTATTTAAGGAAAAGGTTACGGACAAAATGAAGGAATATAATAGACACCCAGAATGGCAAACATGAAATAGAGTGGGAGAGCATATGAAAGACAAGTTCTTCAGTGGAACTCACAATTTCCTAGTAGAAAAGGAGTACTCCATGAGGTTGGAACGTGCCCTTAGCTGGCAGGCTAAATCCTGAAAGGGACCCAGTATCCTAAAAAAGTTAGCTGTAAGGAGAAGTGGAAATAGAAGCATGGTGGAGTTAGGGGAGATACCACATGGCATGGAGAAGGGAAAATAAGGAGAAAGACACCTCGAGACAGTGCTGTGGGGGACTAACCCAAAATTGAGTAGCAACCATGATAGCTCATAAGTAGATATTATAGGGATATTTTAACCTCAGGGACTTGATTGGAATTCTTTACAGGGCATGGCAAGGTAAGGCTGCTGGAGATCTCTACAGAGGGAGGGTCTCAGGAGTTTGACCTAACTTGGATTTTAGCCTGGACCACCTCTTCAAAGAGTGGGACTGTGGAGCTAAACTGCCCTCTATCTGAGCTTTCTGCCTGCTTGTCCCAGGGATCAATTCCTCTACTAATCACACCTAACATTAAAGATTTCATCATTTGGAGGTCTTTATAGAATAGAATATGTGAATATTCCATCATTGGATATAGAATAAGTGAAAATAAGAAGCAAGGATAGCACCTCAGTTGTAAGCTGGGTGCCTGGAAGGATGAGGTGTACTAGAAAGAAATGAGAAAACTCAGAAGAGAGAATATTGGGGATGGTATAATAATTCCTTTTTAGCTCATGTTGAGTTTGGGATATCAACGGTACATCCACTTCAAGATATACAAAAGACAGTTGGTGATGTGAAGCTTTACCTGAGAAGAGAGACTAAGGCCAGACATATAATTAATTCTAATAATCATCTGAATAAAGGGGACAATTGAACCCTAGGGAGCTGATGAGACTACTGAATGCAATTATACAAAGCAAAAAGGAAATGTAATCTTTTTAAAAAGATAAAGAGATAATCTTTAGCTGAGCAAAACCCAGTGAAATATACTGAGAAGAAGCAGTAGGACAAATAGAAAGAGGACCAGGAGAGAGTCATGTCAAGAAACCGTATGTCAGTGTTAAACAGAGTATTAGTGTCAAATCCAGTGTCAAGAGAAAATATACTGTGTCATATACTACAGCAAGGTCAAGAATGCTAAGGATTAAGGAAAAAACCAATTAAGAGAACATTTGTAACTTTACAGATGCCCGATGATGAAGTCAGAACCTATGTTGAAGTGGTTTACAAAAGACTAAGAAGACATTTCTGTTATGCATTTTTCCTCACCTCAACTTCTCAGAATGCTTAGCTTTTAAGCTCATCTCAGGTAGTATTTCCCCTGAGAATCCATTTCTAATTTTGTTCTATTGCTGGCCCCAATCCCCAGCCAATTATTTAGTGCATTCTCCAGACTAAAATTAACTTGTGAATTCAGAGTAAAATATGTTTATATTTTATATAACATATAAAATATGTTTATATTTACTCCAAGAAAGTAAGGATTACTTATTTTAATTTTTTTTAAATTTTTAATTTGAATCAAATTTAAATTAAATTTAAATTTTTAATTTTTAATTTAAATTTTAAATTTTTTGGTACCAGCACATATTACAGTATCTAAATCATAAGAACAAAAATAGGAACCAGACCTTTGATTTCATTGGAGTGAGGAGCATATGAGGAAATTCCCTTTGATAGTACAAGTCCATCCTTTTTCCTTGGGGTACAGGGACAGATTAAAATGCTTGTTCAGTTTCATAGCCTGTATATGTCACAGGTAGGACTTGAACTCATTTTTTTCTGATTCTAAGGCATTCTCTCTATTCATTATGCAACACTACCCTTGATCTTGTATGAAGTAGGCACTTAATAAATATTTATTGGATGGAATTGAATTTAAATATGCCATAGATTAAACCAGGCTCATCATAGTTAACATACCATAGTTCATACAGTATAAACCTAGTATGATTTTTAACATAAACCTTAGTTCTATTTCATAAAGGGATTCTATTTCTTCCTTTTTAATTAAAAAGATAATTAAAAGAGGACAAATAGGCAGAGTTGAAAGACAGAGACACAAAGACAAAGACAGATAGACACACAGGCAGAGGTGGAGAGACACACAGAGACCCACAGAAAGAAGAGAGAGAGGGAGAGAGAGAGAGAGAGAGAGAGAGAGAGAGAGAGAGAGACCGAGAAAGAGACCAAGAGAGAGACTGAGAGACCGAGAGACAGAGAGAGAGGAGGAGAGGGAGAGAGGTGGAGAGGATGGGAGGGAGAGAGGAAGAAGAACAGATAGACAGACAGACAGACAGAGACAGAGACAAAGAGAGAAGAGAAGACAAAGAGACAAAGAGAGACAGAGACAGAGAGATGTGGAGGCACTGAGTGTAGATGACTTTTTTAAGGAGCCAAGCCATGAAAGGAAAAAGAGATAAAAGACAGTAGTTGGCAGGGATAGATGGATCAAGTGAAGGTTTTTGGAAATGTATAGAAAGCAGGAAAGAAGTCAGTAGACAGGGAAAGATTGAAGAGAAGGAAGTTAAGCAGAGAAAATACTATTATACCAGTTTTACTCTCTCTCTCTCTCTCCCTCTCTCTCTCTCTCTCTCTCTCTCTCTCTCTCTTAAACATATGTGTATCTCAATTAGCTTAAACTCTTCTAACATTTTGGGGACAATCTATACTTGTGTTCATTTACTTAGACTTTTAATTCAATCCCCTAGAGAAATTTCAGTAATAGATGGCTCCCAGACTCATATTTCAACATTTCTAGATTAGTAGAACCTAGACAATTATTTTAGAATTCAGTCACTTTTGTGCTACAATGAGGTAGGAGAGGATGGTTTTGTGATTGTTATCAAAGGATGTCAGAAAACACTGAATGTTTTGGTAATGTCTTTAAGAAGAAAATCTCTAAATCAAGAAATTGTTCTACTTTCCTCAAGCTATTTTAAGAATTATATCTGAATGTCAACATGGTTAGTAATGTTTTGACATTTGATGAGAAAACATATTTGAGTCCTTGTTTGACTTACTAGTTATACAACTGTGGACAAATCATCTTACTTATCAGGAAGTCAGTCTTTCTATCTTTTCAATGAGAGTTATCTTATTTGTATTATTTAGGGTAGTTGTTAGTTCTCAGGGTAGTTGTAAAAATTGCTTCTTAAATTGCTATATAAAAATTAAAGTATTATAAAATGTGAACTTTTTTCTTTTTTCAGAAATTTATTTTTCTGATGACTGAAAAGTAGTCGTGTTTATTACCTACTACCCCATCAAGTACATAGTACTGTTTTAAAGAAAAATAGAAACCCAGGATGATTATTCATGGCTCTACTAACTCTACTGTTTTCAGAACAAATTTTAGAACTTCATACTTACTCCAAATTTACTAAGCCTCCTTCTTTCAAGTTTCTGTCAAATATTGCAATATTCTTCCTGTCATCCAGGTTGGCAGTCAGAGTCACTCTTCACTCTTCATATACAGCTTAAGTGATGAACCTTTCTGATTCCACCTCAACATTTTGAATTTGTATTCTTTTTTCTATTTATGTAACCACCAGAAGTGAGGCCCTTGTCATCTAATAAAATAGCTCTCTGGGGCAGCTAGGTGGCGCAGTGGATAGAGCACCAGGCCTGAAGTCAGGAGGACCTGAGTTCAAATCTGGTCTCAGACACGTAACAGCTGTGTGACCCTGGGCAAGTCACTTAACCCCAATTGCCTCAGCATAAAAAAATAAAATAAAATAAAATAGCTCTCTAATTTGTCTCTTTTCATTTAATTTCTTGTCTTTTGACATTTGTACAGATTTTCCCCCATATCTAGAAAATCTTTCTTCTTGATAAGCCCCTAAACTCCAGCTTCTGGAATAAGAACTCACTATTTGACAAAAAATGGTGGCAAAACTGTAAAATAATATGTTAGAAACCGGGCATAATCCTACATTTCACGCCCCATATCAAAATAAGGTCAAAATGGATACATGATTTGGGCATAAAGGATGATACCATAAACAATTTAGGAGAACAAGGGATAATTTATTTATCAGATCTTTGGAGAAGGAAGGAATTTATAATCAAAGAACTAGAGAACATTATGAAAGGCAAAACTTTGATTACATTAAATTAGAAAGTTTTTGCAAAAACGAAACTACAGAAAGAAGATTAAAAGGCAAATATAAAACTAGGGAAAAAATCTTTACAGCTAATATTTCTGATAAAGGTCTCATTTCTAAAATATATAAAGGTGTCAAATTTATAAGATTAAAAGTAATTCCCCATTTGATAAATGGTCAAAGGATATGAACAGACAATTTTTCAGATGATGAAATTAAAATCATTTATAGTTATATGAAAAATTATTAGGGGCGGAGCCAAGATGGCGAACTACAGACAACATTGTCTGTGAGCTCCTGAGACCTTCCCTCAGACCCAGACAAATTGAGGCTCTGAACTGGTTCTGGAGGGAGGGCTCCACCAAACACTTGGACTACAACGCACTTCTATCAAAAATCTACCTTGAAAAACCTCCGGACGTCAGTCTCAGGGGAATTGGCAGCTGGTTGAGATCAGACACCAGCTGGGGCAGAAGTCAGAGCTGTGATAGAGGGACGGATTTTAGGCACCCAGGAAGTCCGTGGGAGATGCCTGGGTCACTTTGCACTTCTTGCAGTCATGTGCTTTGGCAGATCTGCCTCTGATAAAGAGTGGATTGAGAGCAGCTTAAAACGTGGTCCAAGTGCGGATCTAGCCAAGCCCCGCTCTGGAAGTCAACTTGGCAAACTGCCCCATGGCAAAGTGAAAATGCCATAGAATTCCCTGCTAGTGATTCAGACATCAGCTCTGAAACAGCAGCAGAATTCCTTGTTAGGGATTCAGACCTCAAGTGATTCAGACCTAAACTTCTTACAGCTCAAAAACATGAGCAAGAAGCAGAAGAGAGCTCTCACCATAGACAGCTTCTACGGAGAGAAAGTAAAGCCATCCCCAGATCCTGAGATTCTGAAAACAATCCCAGAGGAAGTCACAAAGGCGGACATGAGCTGGACCCCTTTTCAGAAGGCTTTCCTGGAAGATTGCATAAAGAATCTCAAAAGACAGCTAGAAGAAGAATGGGGAAATAAATTTAGATCAGTGCAACAGAGATGTCAAAAACTGGAAAACAGAACTTGTGATTTGGAAAAAGAAAATAATTCACAGAAAAACAAAATTGGTGAATTAGAAAAAGAAAACAATTAACTGAAAAATAAAAATGGTGAATTGGAAAAAGACAACAATTCACTGAAAAATAAAATTGGCAAAATGGAAAAAGAATGCATCGAACCAAGAAATTCAACTGGCCAGCTACAAAAGGAGCTAACAAAGATAAACTGAAGGAAATATTACTTTAAAAATTAAAATTGAACATATAGAAGTAAATGACTCAATAAGACTTCAAGAATCAGTCAAACAAAAACAAAAAAATGAAAAAATAGAAAAAATATGAAATATCTCATAGGAAAAACAACTGACTTGGAAAAAAGATCCAGGAGAGACAATCTAAGGATTATTAGACTTCCTGAAAGCCACGATTAAAAAAAGAACCTTGATGCTATCTTTCAGGAAATCATGAAAGAGAATTGCCCTGATGTTTTAGAACCAGAAGGCAAAATTGGCATTGAAAGAATTCACCAATCACCTCCTGAAAAAGACCCCAAAATCAAAACCCCAAGGAATATCGTGGCCAAATTTCAGGACTATCGCACCAAAGAAAGGATATTGCAAGCAGCTCGAAAGAAACAGTTCAAATACTGAGGAACTGTAATTAGAATTACACAAAATCTGTCAGCTTCCACATTAAAGGATCGAAGGGCCTGGAATCAGATATTCCAAAAGGCAGAAGAACTTGGATTACAGCCAAGAATAAGTTATCCAGCTAGAATGAGCATCATCTTCCAGGGAAGAAGATGGTCATTCAATGATACAGGAGAATTTCACCTATTTCTAATGAAAAGACCTGATCTGAACAAAAAAATTGACCTCCAAATACAGACCTCAAGAGAAGCATAAAAAGGTAAAAAAGAAAGAACTCTTGAGAACTATATTTCTACTATAGGTATTCTTAAAGAATAGGGATATAATTCGAATTTTCTTTGATAATAATGGAAAAGAAATTAGAGGTGGAAGGGATACCATACTGAAAAAAGGGGGGGCAGAAAGGAGGCAAAATAAAGTAAAAATAAAGGAGGTAAAATAAGGCAAAATCGCATAAAGAGACATAGAAGATCTAATATAATTGAGGGAAAGAAGGGAGGGCAATGAGTATTGTGTAAACCTTACTCTCATTAGATTGGACTCTAAGAGAGTATATCAGATACATTTGGCTTCAAAGAAAGACCTGACCCTCTGACAAACTGGAACCATTCCCAATAAGATCAGGGGTGAAACAAGGTTGCCCACTATCACCATTACTATTCAGTATTGTATTAGAAATGCTAGCCTTGGCAATTAGACAAGAAAAAGAGATTAAAGGAATTAGAGTAGGTCATGAGGAAACCAAATTATCACTCTTTGCAGATGATATGATGGTCTACTTTGAGAACCCTAGAGAATCAACTAAAAAACTATTAGAATTAATCCACAACTTTAGCAAAGTTGAAGGATACAAAACAAATCCACATAAATCATCAGCATTTTCATACATCACCAACAAAATGCAACAGCAAGAGATACAAAGAGAAATTCCATTCAAAATAACTATCGATACTATAAAATATTTGGGAATATATCTGCCAAGGGAAAGTCAGGATCTATATGAGCAAAACTACAAAACACTCTACACACAAATAAAGTCAGATCTAAACAAATGGAAAAACATCAAATGCTCTTGGATAGGTCGAGCGAATATAATAAAGATGGCAATATTACCTAAACTAATCTATCTTTTAGTGCTATACCAATCAAACTTCCAAGAAATTATTTAACTGACTTAGAAAAAATAACAACAAAATTTATCTGGAAAAACAAAAGGTCAAGAATTTCAAGGGAATTTATCTAATATATCGTTTGTGTAGATAAGATTTTTCTTACACACCAATGATAAGTTTGGAAATATGTATACATATATTCGATTTGCCAATATTTTAACATAATTAACATGTAGTGGATATCCTACCATCTAGGGGAGGGGTGGGGAGTTGGGGGGAAAATTTGTAACGGAAAGCTATGTAAGGGTTATTGTTGAAGAATTACCCACACATATGTTATGCAAATAAAATAAAAATTTAAAAAAAAAAAAAAAAAAAAAAGAATTTCAAGGGAATTAATGAAAAAATGCAAATGAGGGTGGCCTAGCTGCACCAGATCTAAAACTATATTATAAAGCAGTGGTCACCAAAACCATTTGGTACTGGATAAGAAAAAGAGTAGTGGATCAGTGGAATAGGTTAGGTTCACAGGACAAAATACTCAATGACAATAGTAATCTAGTGTTTGATAAACCCAAAGACCCCAGTTTTTGGGATAAAAACTCACTATTTGACAAAAACTGTTGGGATAATTGGAAACTAGTATGGAAGAAATTAGGCATTGACCCACACCTAACACCATATACCAAGATAAGGTCAAAATAGATTCATGATCTAGGCATAAAGAATGATATTATAAACAAATTAGAACAATGTGGGATGGTTTACCTCTCAGACTTGTGGAGGGGGAAGGAATTTGTGACCAAAGAAGAACTAGAGGTCATCATTAATCACAAAATAAATAAGTTTGACTATATCAAGTTAAAAAGGTTTTGTACAAACAAAATGAATGCAGACAAGATTAGAAGGGTAGTAGTAAACTGGGAAAATATTTTTACATCCAAAGGTTCTGATAAAGGCCTCATTTCTAAAATATATAGAGAATTGACTCAGATATATAAGAATTCAAGCCATTCTCCAATTGATAAATGGTCAAAAGATATGAACAGACAATTTTCAGATGAAGAAATTGAAACTATTTCTGGTCACATGAAAAAGTGCTCCAAGTCACTATTGATCAGAGAAATGCAAATTAAGACAACTCTGAGGTACCACTACACACCTGTCAGATTGGCTAAAATGACAGGAAATGATAATGATAACTGTTGGAGGGGATGTGGGAAAACTGGGACACTGATACATTGTGTGAACAGATCCAACCATTCTGGAGAGCAATTTGGAACTATGCTCAAAAAGTTATCAAACTGTGCATACCATTTGACCCAGCAGTGTTTCTACTGGGCCTATATCCCAAAGAGATTTTAAAGGAGGGAAAGGGACCCAAATGTGCAAAAATGTTCGTGGCAGCCCTTTTTGTAGTGGCAAGAAACTGGAAATTGAAAGGATGCCCATCAATTGGAGAATGGCTGAATAAATTATGGTATATGAATGTTATGGAATATTATTGTTCTGTAAGAAACGACCAACAGGAGGATTTCAGAGAGGCCTGGAGAGACTTGCATGAACTGATGCTGAGTGAGATCAGCAGAACCAGGAGAACATTGTACACAGCAACAGGACTGTGCGATGATCAATTTTGATGGACATGGTTCTCTTCAACAATGATGTGATTCAAACCAGTTCCTATTGTTCAGCGATGAAGATAGTCATACACATCCAGAGAGAGGCCTGTGGGAACTGAGGGCGAACCACAACACAGCATTTTAATGCTTTCTGTGAATATTTCCATGCATTTTGTTTTCCTTCTTAGGTTGTTTTTTCTTCTTTTCTTTCTAGATCTGATGTATCTTGTGCAGTAAGATAACTGTGTAGATATGTAAACATGTATTGTATTTGTCATATAATTTATCCTATTTAGCATGTATTAGATTACCTGTCATCTAGGGGTGGAGGTGGGGGGAAGGAGGGGAAAAACTTGGGAAAAAAAGGTTTTTGCAAAGGTCAATGTAGAAAAATCACTCATATGTTTTGTAAATAAAAAGCTTTATAAAAAAAAGCACCAAAAAAACCCAAAAAGAAACAACAAAAAAGAGAAAGATCTGACCCTCCTTGTGGGAAGGTGGGAGGGAAAGGAGGAAAGGAAAGGGATAGACTAGTAGAAGGATTAGGGGAAAGGTGTAAAGAAGAGGGAGGGGGTCTAAAGGGGGGAGGACTGTTGGAGGGAGGTGGTCATCAAAAATAAGGTACTGGGGAGGGGGGAAGGGAGAGAGGGGAAAGGGAAGAGAAAATCATAACTCTGGGTAAATAAGATGGCAGGAAATACAGATATAGTTATATTAACTGTGAATGTGAATGAGATGAACTCTCCCATAAAACGGAAGCGGGTAGCAGACTGGATTAAGAGCCAGAATCCTACAATATGTTGTTTACAAGAAACACATCTAAAACATAGAGATACATACAGAGTGAAGGTAAAGGGCTGGAACAGAATCTTTTATGCTTCAGGTAAACAAAGAAAGGCAGGGGTAGCAATCCTTATCTCAGATCAAGGAAAAGCAAAAATAGATCTAATTAAAAGAGATAAGGAAGGAAACTATATTTTACTAAAGGGTTCCATAGACAATGGAGAGATATCAATACTAAACTTACATGCACCAAGTGGTATAGCATCCAGATTCCTAGAGGAGAAACTAACAGAGATGCAAGGAGAAATAGACAGTAAAACTGTACTAGTGGGGGATCTCAACCTTGCTCTCTCAGAATTAGATAAATCAAATAACAAAATAAATAAGAAAGAAGTTAGGGAGGTAAACAAAAGGCTAGAAAAGTTAGGTATGATAGATCTCTGGAGGAAACTGAATGGTGATAGAAGGGAGTATACTTTTTTCTCAGGGGTTCATGGAACTTATACAAAAATTGATCATGTGTTAGGGCATAAAAACCTCAAAATCAAATGCAGAAAAGCAGAAATAGTAAATGCATCCTTCTCAGATCATGATGCAATAAAACTCACATGTAATATAAGGCCAGGAGAAAATAGACCACAAGTTATTTGGAAATTAAATAATCTAATCCTGAAGAATGAATGGGTGAAAGAGCAAATTATAGACACAATCGAAAATTTCATCCAGGAGAATGACAACAATGAGACAACATACCAAAATTTGTGGGACACGGCTAAAGCGGTTATAAGGGGTAATTTTATATCTCTAGATGCTTACTTGCATAAAACAGAGAAAGAGATCAATGAACTGGGCTTACAATTAAAAAAGCTAGAAAAAGACCAAATTAAAAACCCTCAATTAAATACCAAATTAGAAATTCTGAAAATTAAAGGGGAGATCAATAAAATTGAAAATAAGAAAACTATCGAATTAATAAATAAAACTAAGGGTTGGTTTTATGAAAAAACCAACAAAATAGATAAGCCTTTAGTTAATTTGATTAGAAAAAGGAAAGAGGAAAATCAAATTGTTAGTCTCAAAAATGATAAGGGAGAACTTTCCTCCAATGAAGAGGAAATTAGAGTAATAATTAGGAGATTCATTGCCCAACTTTATGCCAATAAATTTGATAAGGGAAATGAAATGGAGGAATATCTACAAAAATATAGATTGCCTAGGTTAACAGAAGAGGAAATAAATTATTTAAATAGCCCCATTTTGGAAAAAGAAATAGAACAGGCTATTAATCAACTCCCTAAGAAAAAATCTCCAGGGCCAGATGGATTTACATGTGAATTTTACCAAACATTCAAAGAACAATTAATCCCAATACTGTATAAACTATTTGAAAAAATAGGGAAAGAAGGTGTACTACCAAATTCTTTCTATGACACAGATATGGTGCTGACAGCTAAACCAGGTAGGGAGAAAACGGAGAAAGAAAACTATAGACCCATTTCCCTAATGAATATTGATGCAAAAATTTTAAATATAATTTTAGCAATGAGATTACAGAAAGTCATCCCCAGGATAATACACCATGACCAAGTAGGATTTATACCAGGAATGCAGGACTGGTTCAATATTAGGAAAACTATTAGCATAATCAATTATATTAATAACCAAATTAACAAAAACTATATGATTATCTCAATAGATGCAGAAAAAGCCTTTGATAAAATCCAACACCCATTCCTATTAAAAACACTGGAGAGTATAGGAATAAATGGGCTTTTCCTTAAAATGATTAGTAGTATCTACTTAAAACCTTCAGCAAGCATCATATGTAATGGAGTCAAACTAGAACCATTCCCAATAAGATCAGGAGTGAAACAAGGCTACCCACTGTCACGATTAGTATTTAATATTGTCTTAGAAATGTTAGCTTTGGCAGTAAGAGAAGAAAAAGAGATTAAAGGAATTAAGAGTAGGTAATGAGGAAACCAAATTATCACTCTTTGCAGATGACATAATGGTATACTTAGAGAACCCTAGAGACTTAACTAAAAAACTGCTAGAAACAATTCACAACTTTAGCAAAGTTGCAGGATACAAAATAAATCCACATAAATCATCAGCATTTTTATATATTACCAATAAATTTCAGCAGCAAGAGATATAAAAAGAAATTCCATTCAAAATAACTGTTGATAGTATAAAATATTTGGGAATTTATCTGCCAAGGGAAAGTCAGGAACTATATGAACTAAACTACAAAACACTTTCCACACAAATAAAATCAGACTTAGTCTATTGGAAAAACTTAAAATGCTCATGGGTAGGCCGAGCGAATATAATAAAAATGACAATATTACCCAAACTAATTTACTTATTTAGTGCCATACCAATCAAACTCCCAAGAAATTATCTTACAGATTAGAAAAAATAGTAGCAAAATTCATTTGGAAGAACAAAAGGTCAAGAGTTTCAAGAGAATTAATGAAAAAAAAGGCTGATGATGGTGAACTTGCTGTACCAGATCTAAAACTATATTACAAAGCAGCGGTCACCAAAACCATTGGGTACTGCCTAAGAAATAGAATAGTTGATCAGTAGAATAGGATAGAATCACAAGACAAACTAGTCAATAACTATAGAAATTTAGTATTTGATAAACCCAAAGACCCCAGCTTCTAGGATAAGTACTCACTATTTGACAAAAACTGCTGGGAAAATTGGAAACTAGTGTGGAAGAAATTAGGGCTTGACCAACATCTAACACCACATACCAAGATAAGATCTAAATGGGTTCATGATCTGCATATAAAGGGTGATATTATAAGTAAATTAGAGGAATGTATCATAGTTTACCTCTCAGACCTATGGAGATGGAATGAATTTATGTCCAAAGAAGAACTGGAACTCTTAATTGAAAACCAGATAGATAACTTTGAGTATATTAAGTTAAAAAGTTTTTGTACAAACAAAACCAATGCAGTCAAGATTAGGAGGGAAGCAATAAATTGGGAAATCATCTTTACATTTAAGGGTTCTGATAAAGGTCTCATCTCTAAAATATATAGAGAATTGTCTCATATTTCTAAGAATTCAAGCCATTCTCCAATCAATAAATGGTCAAAGCATATGAACAGACAATTTTCAGAGAATGAAATTAAAACTATTTGTAGTCATATGAAAAGGTGCTCGTATTCCCTGATCACTATTGATCAGGGAAATGCAAATTAAGACAACCCTGAGGTACTACTACACACCTGTCAGATTGGCTAAAATGACAGGAAAAGTTAATGATGAATGTTGGTGGAGATGTGGGAAGGCTGGGACACTGATACATTGTTGGTGGAACTGTGAATGGATCCAGCCATTCTGGAGAGCAATTTGGAGCTATGCTCAAAAAGTTATCAAACTGTGCATACCCTTTGACCCAGCAGCATTTCTATTGGGCTTATATCCCAAAGAAATCATAAAGGAAGGAAAGAGCCCCACATGTGCAAAAATGTTTGTGGCAGCCCTTTTTGTAGTGGCAAGAAACTGGAAATTGAAAAGATGCCCTTCAATTGGAGAATGGCTGATTAAATTAGGTATATGAATATTATGGAATATTATTGTTCTGTAAGAAACCACCAGCAGGACGATTTCAGAGAGGCCTGGAGAGACTTATATGAACTGATGCTGAGTGAAATGAGCAGAACCAGGAGATCATCATATACGGCAACAACAATAATATATGACGATCAATTTTGATGGACATGGCTCTCTTCAACAATGAAATGTTTCAAACCACTTCCAATTGTTCACTGAAGGAAGTCATATACACCCAGAGATAGGGATGTGAAATGTGGACCACAACATAACATTCTCATACTCCTTGATTGATGTTTGCTTACATTGTGTTTCCTTTATCTGATATGTCTTTTGTGTAGATACGATTTTTCTCCCACAGCAGTGATAAGTGTGAAAATGTGTATACATATATTCGATCTGTGAAGTATTTTAACATAATTAACATGTAGTGGATATCCTGCCATCTAGGGGAGGGATGGGAAGTTGGGGGGAAAAATTTGTAACAGAAAGCTATGTAAGGGTTAATGTTGAAGAATTACCCATACATATGTTTTTCAAATAAAATAAAATTAAAACAAAAAAGAAAAAGAAAAATTATCTAAATCATTCTGATTAGGGAAATGCAAATTAAAAGAACTCTGAGATGCCATCTCATATCTCTAAGATTGATTAAGATGACAGGAAAAGATAATGATAAAAGTTGGAGGGGATGTGGGAAAACTGGGACACTAATGCATTGTTGATGAAGTTGTGAAATGATCCAACCATTCTGGAGAACAAACTGGAACTATGCCCAAAAGGTTATAAAACTGTGTATACCCTTTGACTTAGCAGTGCTATTATTGGATCTGTATCCTAATCATAAAGGAGGGTAAAGGACTCATGTGTAAAAATGTTTGTTAACAGTTCCTTTTGTGGTAGCAAAGAATTGGAAAAGTTGTAGATGCCCATCAAATGGGGAATGACTGAACAAGTTGTGGTATATGAAAGTAATGGAATATTATTGTTCTATTAAAAAATGATGAACAAGCTGATTTTAGAAAGGCCTGGAAAGATTTACATGAACTGAAACTAAGAAAACAAGCAGAACCAGGAATACATTATAGATAATGATAGCAAAAATGTGCAATGAGCAATTATGAAAGACTTGGTTCTTCTCAGTTATTGAATGTTCTAAAGCAATCCCAATAGACTCTGGACAAAAAATGCCATCTGCATCCAGAAAAGGAATTAAGGAGACTGAATGTAAATCAACACATGTTATACTCACTTCTTTTTTCTGTTTTATTATCTCTCCCATGGTTTTTTCTTTTCTGCTCTGATTTTTCTCTCCTAACATGATTCATAAAGCAATGTATATTAAAAAATAAATAAAAATAAAATAAAACCTTTCTCCTTCAATTCTGTCTCTTGGAACTTCTAGCTCTCCTCAAGGATTCACTTAAGTGCCAATTTACAGGAAATAAAAGCCAATATGTCATAATTACTTACTTACCTTGCTTTCCTTTCAACTGCCCTGTTTCCATTGAAAATACCAGCATTTTTCTAGTTATTCATGCTTCAAAACTCAGAATTAAATTATATTTTTTTCTATTGATTACCCCATAAATTTATCTAGTAGCCAAATCCTATCACTATTCTTTGAACAAACGAATGTGTCCTTCTATTGCTTTGTTGTGATGACAGTGAGATTTGCTGGAAATTGGCAGGCACTCCCTGAAAATAAGTGACTATGGTATATATTACTGCTAAGAATAATACCTGATCTAATTCTTTATTATCACCTTGTCAGTCAGTTTGTAGTCAATGTATTTGATGTGAATTTACATATGTTCTGATTTAATATGATATGACAAAAAATACATCAGTGAGAGTTTCTAATTGAATTGTTTTTGAATCTGAATATCATGAACCTCAGTGTTCCTAAGAAAAGAAAAAAATGAAGTGGCTCTTAACTAGATATTTGTGTATTTGTATTCTGATAACTCAGAATAGTGTCTTATTCACAGAATGCACCTAATACACACACACACACACACACATTTACACAATTTGATGACTTAAATTGAAGCTGTAAATGGCAACTGTAGAGATCTAACCATGGGCATATGAAGTGAATAATCTATGATTACTTAAACAGTTTCTGGTAAAGTCAAGAACAAAATAAATATGTGGGAAGCTTATCCTAGGGTGCTATCTACATAAGTGACTAGACAGCTTCTTAAAACAAATAATTAAAAGAGCTCTTGTCCTCAAAGCTTGTCCAATATTTCTCAGCCAGCTTCTCTCTTTCCTATCAGCAGGAGTTATATCCCACTTGTTTCCAATCACAGTTTGATTGTCCTACTGCTAAGTTAGAACAAGTGGTTTGGAGAGGGTAAACTGCTGTTTTCCTTTGCTCTTCACTGAATGTTTGGATTACATGAGCCATTGTGCTTGCACCATTCTTTGCTCTTCAGTTTGCTTATCCAGTACCCAATGTGACACCACAATGTTTGCTTTTGTTCATTAAGCTGTTTGAATGTCAAGAAAAGCATTGCAACCAGAAGAGGACTTAGCAGAAGAATAATGCAATCCAGCAAGTAAAGTGGAAAGCACAATATCTGATAGGGTTTTTTAAAAATTCCTAGAGGAGGGGAAGCTAAATGGTACAGTGAATGGAGTACCAGCCCTGAATTCAGGAGGATCTGAGTTCAAATATGACCTTAGACACTTAACACTTCTTTGCTGTGTGATCCTGGGCAAGTTACTTAACCCCAATTGCCTCAGCAAAAAGAAAAAAAAAAATCCCACAAGAAAATACATATTGACTTGGAAATCTTAACTTCTCAACAGAAATTTAGCTTCTGATATAAATGTTATCAATTATAGTTCTGATAATATGAGAACAGCATATTATCAGCTAGTTTTTATGCTAATCCAGAAGCAATATTGTATAATTGAAAAAACCTTGACAAAAGATGACCAAAAAAGGAATATGATGAATGTTGAAGGGACTGTGGGAAAATAGGTACATTGCTACACTGTTGGTGAAATTATAATATGTATTATACTTAAGGTGTAATTTAATTTTAAAACATTTTAAATTAGGATTTAAATCAAACTCCTTTATTTCCCATCTTAGGAAAGTAAATATCAAAGGAAAGAAAACCTGTAACAGACTATATGTAAAGTATTAAAAACAGAACAAAGCAAAGAAGCAAACAAAACGAGAATGAGGTATCTGGCTTTCCTATAAGCATTTTAATGTAGTTATTCTATAGGTGAGTTAAATTGCATGAAAATAATTTTATAAGTCCACTAAAGTTTTTTTAAAAAATTGACCAAATATGAAGATTCAGATCAAATTTGTGACAATGAAACCCAAGTGACATTGGCTAATGTATATGTTAGTTTTTTATTTCAAACCCTATAGACAACAGGAGACATAATTTAGTGCTTCACAATAATAAAAGAGATTAGTAATAAGTCTTGGAGTACCCCAGGATAAGTCAAGTAGCTGAAATTCAATCCTTGGGAGTTTCAGTATTGTTTATAATAAAAGTATTAAAAATCAAAAGTTAGAAACCAGGTAAATTCAGATCATTTGATTTAGATTGCTTCAAATGACTGAATTTAGGAGAAAAGTCAATCATTCAACTAACATTTATTATGTCCTTATTGGATGCCAGACAGTATACTAAGTGATGAAAATGTAAATCTCAAGGAAGTTGTAGTCCAGTTTTACACATATCTATGTATTTCTATTTATTTATCTATCTATAATAAAGTAGATGTAATTCACAGAGGGAAGGCACTAGCTCTAAAGGGGACTGGGAAAGGCTTCTTGCAGAAGATGGATCTTTAGCTGAGATTTAAAGGAAATCAAGGAAGGCAGAAGATAAGGGCAGAGAATTCCAAGTATGGGAGACAGCCAGTGGAAAAAAAAACATTAGTTTTGTCGATTAAGAGATTACTTGATAACTTTGGAGAGACTAAATTCAGTTGAATGAAGCATAAGATCCATGATTCTATCATTTTCCAGTGTTCCTTCAATTTTCAATAGCTTCTCAATTTTGGATTCTTTTCAGATTACACACATATATGTATACCTGCAGGGCAGTAGGAACATAGAAGTATTCCCTATCTTCTGCAGTTTTGTCTATTTATAAGGTTATGCAAAAATTCAAAAATGGATAAATTAGTAGGTTGAACAAAACATGTTTTACATGACTTTCTAAAGAAAGAAAAGAAGGAAAAGGTACAGTCAACTAAATTTGTGTTTCTTTCATTCTTGCAAGATGTTTTAAGAATTAGTGAACAATCTGAAAACCATAAGTCCCCCCTCCCCAAAAGGAACCTTTTACTGCATTTTAAGAAATCATCAACAAAACTCCAGATCTTTAGAACTAGAGGGCCAAGTGCAAATACAATGAATCCACCAGGTGCCACCTGAAGGGAACCCTAAAATTAAAATTCCTAGGAGGGTTGCAGCCAAAATTCAGAACTCATTTCAATATATCTAAATATATCTATCTATTTCTGTCTGTCTATCTATCTATCTATTACAAGTTTCCAGAGATAAATGTCACAATCCTGATCACACAAGATTTAACAATAACTGCTTCAATGTAGTAGAAAGTGTGAAATATGATATTTCAAAAGGCAAAAGTTATATACATACATATATACACATACAAAAATAACTCACACAATAAAACTGAGTATAATGCTTCATGGGGAAAATGAAGCTTTAATGAAATGAAGGATTTTCAAGAATTCATGATGAAAAAGCTGAAGCTTAGAAAACTTTGAAATATAAACATAGGAATAAGGAAAGACTTTTTTAAAGTTACATAAAAGTAAGCAATAGGAAAAGATTCAGTCACAATATGATTACATTGTGATGAGGGAAGATGATTTAATCATCACTTGAGTACAGTGATGTCATCATAGATTGTAAAAGTGGTTAAATAAGATGGAAAGTCTAGGAACAATTTTTTGTTATATTTTGATGGTCTAGACAGTGAAAGAAGGGATGGATGTACTAATGGAGAAAAATAAATTAATTATGGAGAGTTTTATATCAAATAATCAAGTATCCTTAAAGAAAGGCTAAAGAAATAAGGAAGTAGTCAATGAGCAGCATCACTTTAATATCGCTTTGGCCAGTGCAAAGTGAAGTACAGATTCCTAGTGGGATTTTTTTTAAGCAACAACATTATAAAAATGAACAATTAAAAAAACTTTTAAAAGACAATAACTTTGATACAATGATTAACTGTTAAGTCTAGAACAACAATGAGTTAGAATATTACTCAACAACTGAAGATGATGGATTACATATGAAAAATGAAACACATTTCTGGATATGACCAATGTAGAAATATGTCTGCTTGACTATGTTTATTCATTACAGAGATTTTGTTTTTCTTTCTTTTTTGAGTGGGGGAGTGGATAGGAAAAAGAAAGAGTAAGTACTTGTTATTTGAAGAAAAAATTTAAATATACAAATCCTTCAAAAATATTATGGTTGAACATCTCTTGGGAGCTTAATAAATTGTAACCTCCTCAGAATGTTTCATAGAAACTTGATGAGTTTCAAAGTATCTATACATAACCATGCATGTATTTTCATCAATTCCCTAAATACCTGGTCAGTTAGGTGGTACAATAGATTGAATGCTAGGCCTACAATCAGGAAGACCTCACTTCAAATACAGCCTCAGACAATCACTAGCTGTGTGACCCTGGGCAAGTCACTTAACTTTGCCTCAGTTTTCGAATCTGTAAAATGAGCTGAAGAAGGAAATGGTAAACTCCTCCATTACTTTTGTCAAGAAAAACCCCAATGGGGTCACAAAGAATTAAACTTGACTGAAACAACAAAACTAATTCCTAATTATCTGGTGAAACCATCAGAATATTCTCTTTATCATCTTTTTACTTGTGCTGCTGCCTCAGAAAGAATGGTTAGGTTGGAAGGAAGAAGTTTAGTCTCCTAGTCTAAGTTATCATATTCTAAAGTTGGAAATTTATTCCTTTGAAAGATGATTCATGTTTCTATGCTACCTGAAATTGCTGTTAGAGTACATGGTGGTTTAAAATGTTTTTAGTATATAAGCACGCTAACTCAAAAGAGGAAGATTTTTCTCAGCTTTGACCAAGGTAGGAGAGTGGTGGGGAAGAGAGATGGCAAGCCAAATGAGAAATAAACTTCAAAATATAGCCTTGAGATATTCATACTCCAGTTGCTTATAAACCCTGGAGAGAGAGAGAGGGAGAGAGAGAGAGAGAGAGAGAGAGAGAGAGAGAGAGAGAGAGAGA
>JAJPUD010000438.1:95246-117021 GCA_023553655.1 Myrmecobius fasciatus
GAGAGAGAGAGAGAGAGAGAGAGAGAGAGAGAGAGAGAGAGAGAGAAACTACTCAGTCTGGGTAATCATCTGGTATGTAGCTTCCAGTCAATGATCCACTGAGCTGTTAAGAAATATTTTTTTTTAAGAAATAACTCAACTTTTTTTGTCCTCTAATTTCTGGAATATTTCTGATGAATTTTAAGGGAAAGTCTAAAGAAGAACAAAGCAGACATATTTTATGTTTAGCTCTACAGATTACCACATTTCTAACCAATGTAGTTGGGGAAAAGTAAAAGCTTTTGAGACTTTGGTATATTTTTGACATACTCACGTTAACATTTGAGGCCCATTGCTTGTCATTTAGGAACTCTACATTGCAAAAATTTTACAAGTGCTTTCATAATATTCCTTCTGCTTGCTTTGTCTCTTAATAGGTGATGGCAAAGACTGGCACCTGGAAGTATGAGGTTTGAAATTTATAGTACCTAGAAAGAGAGTGTGCATCAAGTTTCCACATATTGGTAGTGTTTGGTATGTGATATTCAGTGACAGAAAGAAAACCAGTTCCAGATTGTGAGAATGCTTACATTTGGGCTTGCCAGAATCAAGTGTCCCCGGCTTACAACAATACATTTATCTTTGTGTAGGGACAAAAAAGAATTCAGCCTCTCATGACATGTTCTTTTCATGGTAAATGAAGATTCTTGATAATTGGAAGTACCTGATAATTCTGATACAGGGAAAATAATACTAAATACAGAGTTACAAGCCCTAAATTCAAGTACTATGTCTACTATTTTCTCCATATATGAACAAATAATTCATCTTCCCCAGACCTCAGTTTCTTTATTAACTGGTGGGATCAGATTATACAGCTTTCTCACATCCCAACTGGCTCTAAGTTTTTTATTCTAGTTTTCTCTGGTTTGAGATATGTCTAGGAAGAACATTCGTCTTGAAGAAACCTTAATGAGATAAGTGTTCAGAAGCCACAAGACAGATGTTTCTATCTTGTCCTATGCTTCTTTTCTTTCAACAATGAGAGAAAACAGTACTATTAATACTCCAAGGACAGAAGTGTCCCCCATCTGGCACTTAACTACCTGTGTAACCATAGGAAAGTCAATTAATCTTTCTAGGCCAGTCTTTATCTATTACTCTTAATGTTAGTGCCTTCTACTCTGAGATTATCTTCAGTTTATCTTGTGTATATCTGTGTACTTTCCAAGACTTCCTTCCATTCATACTGTCTACAGCTTTTATTTATATAGCTATCTTATACATTGTCACCCCCTTTAGAATGTGAGCTCTTTGAGGGCAAGGATAGCCTTTTTTCTGTCTTTGTATCCTTTCAATGAGCACAGGTTCTAGCACATAAGAGTCATGTGGTCCTTGTTGATGGAATAGTATAGTACACAAAGTCATAGTACATAGATTAGTATGTATATACTTGTTTGTATGTTTTTTTCTCCCATTTAGAATATGAGTTCTTTGAGAACAGAAGTGGTTTTGCTTTTCTTTTTTTATCCCTAGGGTTTAGCACAGTGCTTAGAACATAAATGCTTTATTTACTTGACTTTTACAGTGAGGAGATTGGACAAAGTATCCTCTAGAGTACCTTGGATGTGCTTGCTCCTATGAGTCTTTTATTCTATGATGTTAGGAAGATTTGAGAATGACTCAATGTATTAAGTAAATAACTGAACCTTAGAAATATGGCTTTGAGTGCTTTCTCTGTTTTCTTGCTATGTGACTTTAGATGCATCATTTGATTTTTCTCAATTATAATTTCTATGACTATTAAATGTTGTCTTGTAACTTGTTTTCCATGGGTGTTGAGTGATACCACATAGAAATCTTCTAATGCAAAATGCTTTATGTTATTTTATAACTCTAAGATTTCAATTGAATTGATATTGCATTAGATTGAGATAGGAGTTTTTGAAGAAGAAAAAAAAACTTGGTTAGCCTGTACTTTACTGTTTGGACTCTTTCTCCATGAGACCATTGCTTTGGGGGTTGTATGGGATGTGTTTGAAATCCCGTGCTTTGGCAAAACCATCAAATTCCTTTGTGGAATATTGAGGCCCATTGTCAGAGATAATCTTTTTCAGGGATTCCGTGATTGGCACACACAACCTTCAATTTGTAGACTATTGTGGTATTTGTGGTATTGTTCAGTCTTTCCAATTCAAAGAATCTCCTAGAGTAAAGTTCAGTTATAATGTGCCCTTTGTTGTTTCACACAAACATATTGGTGCCAATGGTCGGCCATGGTTCTATTGGCATATCATGATGCATTATTGGCCCCTAAGAATTTGTTGTATACCTATTAGAACCGATTGGACCTTTTGAGATGTCAGTCAATTTGCTGACACAAAATAAACCACAAGAATACATCCAGATTGCTGGTTTGCATTTTTCCATGCCCATGGGCTGAGGCTGGATTTGTGCTAACACAGCTAATCTTGATGCATGTGGAATAACTATTTTCATACAGGCCTAGAACAATAGCTCATCTTATAGATTTTAGATGTTTGTAATACTAAATATCCTCCTTGTCAGATCATTATCTAAATTAGTAATCTCCCACAATTAACCCTAATCCTCCTTCCTATAGAAAGAAGGGGGAAAGAGAAGATTTGTTAAATTGCCTACTGCACTCATTTGTACCTTGGGCAAAGCAGGCCTAGAAACAATAATGCTCCCTTAGATATCAAGGAGATCATTTAGCTAGTACCAAGATCAGCAAAACTAGGAACACTATCTCTTTCAAAAAGATCCTGTCCTTTAAGAGATTGATTTTTTGATTAAATTTAAAAGTGAGATGTTACTTATATATAATAATTATCATTTCATTTTTTATGTTAGTATTGGCTGATTCAAAACAGTGACTAGTGTAGAGTAGGTGCTTAATATGTGTTTCTTTTTTTTTAAGAAATGGAAGAATTTATGCCCTTCTACAATAGGATAAGACAGAAATACATTTTCTTAAATGGCTTAAAACTAGAAAGAATCTTGGGGATGATCTACTCCAATCATCTCATTTGAAAAATGAATAAACTGAGGCCTAAAAATAGCAAATTGCAAAATCAACTGTTCAAGGTCAATAATGGGATATTAATATTAAGACTCAGGTCTCTTGAGTCTCAGGCCATTATTGCTGCATTTAAATTTCATGTCCTCCCCATTAGTCATTTTTTTTTACCTTTTATTATTCTGTTTCAAGTGTTCCCATCACTGTGTTCCGTATTCACCTTGGACTAAAGCAGTAAAGGCTCATTCAAAAGTCTGTGTCTGCATTTCAAAACTCAACCCAAATTCCACCTTGTGTAAGAGGCCTTTTCTGAAAGGGACCCACATGTGCAAAAATGTTTGTAGCAATCCTTTGTGTAGAAGCAAGAAACTAGAAACTGAGTGGATGCCCATCAGTTGGAGAATAGCTGAATAAATTATGGTATATGAATGTTATAAAATATTATTACTCTGTAAGAAACAACCAGCAGGATGATTTCAGAGAGGCCTGGAGAGATTTGCATGAACTGATGCTAAGTGAAATGAGCAGAAATAGGCAATCATTATACATGGCAACAACAATATTATATGACGATCAATTCTGATGAATGTGACTCTTTCCAACAATGAGATAATTGAGGCCAGTTCCAATGACTTTGTGATGAAAAGAGCCATCTACCCTAAGAGAGATTCTGTGGGAACTGAGTGTAGATCAAACATAGCATTTTCACTCTTTTTGTTGTTGTTTGCTTGCATTTTGTTTTCTTTCTCATTTTTTTCTTTTTGATATGATTTTTCTTGTGCAGTATGGTAATTGTAGAAATATGTATACACATGTTGAATTTAACAAAAAAAATCATTATTGATTAAAGAAAAAAAAAGAGGTCTTTTTCTCATTATCTCATCCAAACATCCATACAACAATTATATTTTCTCTAACACTACTTTCCATTTATACTGTCCACATCTTATATATATATATATATATATATATGCATATATATATATATATAGTATTTATATAGTATTTGTACATGGTTTCCCCCCTTAGAATGTGAGCTCTTTTGAGTGCAGGGACAGCCTTTTTTTTCTATCTTTGTTTTTCTTTCAATGAGCACAGTATGGAATAGTATAGTTACACAATGGCAGTCAGAGTATATAGATTTACACATCACTTCTGATATTTAATTCCATCAATGACCTTGGACAAATAAATCATTTTGTTTTCTTGGGCTTCATTTCCCTTATCTGAATTTGGATTTAATACTTGGACTCAGTGTCCCTTTCAATTCTAACTTCATGATCTGCTAAAGTTGAGATCAGACTCAATTAATGTCCTAGGGCTCCAAATTTGCTTCTTTTTTTCTTCTTGTCTGTTTGTGTCTACATTACATATTGTGTATATATACATATATATGTGTATATATGTTTGTGCATATATATACATGCACATATGTATTTTGTGTATGTGTTTGCATTTGTGTAGAAAATACCAAGAAGTGCCTCATCTGAGAAGCAAAACAGATATTATACATTGCTCTGAGAATTACTCTCATCATCAAGTTGAACAAATGTGTGTGGTCCATCTCTCTAGCATTCTTTTGATCAAAAGATACCAGACTGATAGACTGTGTTGATTGATTTGCCTGAAATTTGTGGCCACCATTCACATGGAAACAGCCCCTGCTGCTTTTAGTTTCAGCCTGAAATCCTTTCCCATGAGGTGCCCTTCCAATGGAAACTGCAGTTGTGCCAAACTGGTTTGGCCACCATTGCCAACTGCTGAAGAGGAGAATGGTTCAGGTCCACACCCTGACTCATGCTGATTGGTCTCCTCTCCGCAATTCAGCTGAGACTTGAATTATCCTTGTTTGTTTTTCAGTCATGTCTGACTTTTCATGACCCCATTTGGTGTTTGCTTGGCAAAGATATTGAATAGTTTTCCATTTCCTTTCCCACCTCATTTTACAGTTGAGGAAACTGAGGCAAACAGGATTAAGTAATTTGCCCAGGATCACACAGGTAGTAAGTATTTGAGGCTAGATTTGAACTCAAGAAAATGAGCCTTCCTGACTCCAGGTCTAGTATTCTATCCACTGTACTATCTAGCAGCCCCCAGGCTAAATTACACATAAACTGGCAGGTTACATGGCATGGAGTCATAGATAAGCTCCATTATGTATCAATCTGGTTGTTTAATAGCATAATGCAAAGTTACTTGAACAGGCAAAAAACCACTCTTGTAAAAAAAGTAGAGAGAGAGATTATAATAGGGGATTGTCTTGTCTTTTCAGTGGACCCCAGATTGTCAATATCACCTATTCAATGGGAATTGGTGCTTCAGTTCATATTTTCAAAGGCTTTCATGGCTGAAGTTAATTTAAACACATTATTTTCTGGGGCTGTTAGATCATGCCCAATATTTTGTTGTTGTTCTGAGGTTTTGGATGATACTATTGCTTCCATCTTCAGGATTTAAAAAAAAGGATGTGGCATAATTGACAGATGGGGGAAATGTTTCTCGTTTTTCGTTTAGTTGCCAGCTAAGTGGTTCTACAGCCCTTTGCTGACTTTTTCATAAGATTTGCATCTAGCAAAAAAAAAATGGAAAAGAAGAATTAAAAAAGGATTTGTGCTTAAGGCAGCAACACATGTTTTCTATTTACCAAAGAAAGTTTTTAGTACCTTTGCATCTCCTTCACTGATCTTTCCCTGTCTGATGTGCATCTCTTCCTTTTTCTATCTGAGTAGCAGTAGTAAGTAGCTGCACCCTGCCCCTTCAGATTATAATCTTCAAATGACCAGGAAATACTGACTTTAGAAGTTGTCTGAATTTTTCTGTGCTTCAGGAATGTTGCCAGACCCCCAGACCATTCTAAGTACAAAAAGGCTAAAATAATAATAATAATAATATTTGAAAAGTCTGGGGAATTAGTCTACCATTATGGCAACAGGTAACCTTTGGTGTTGTATATGAATCACATTCAAGAACAGCAAACTCTTGATTCCTGCTCTTAAAGTTGTAAAAGAACATTTTAAATAGTAGTTACAAAGGGAAAATGCCCATATTTAATTGTTATTTTAAACTCAGAAATTCCTGGTTTCAAATCCTGCCTCTGATATCTACTATGTGTGACTTTGACCAAATCACTTAACTTACTTGGATCTCAGTTTCCTTATTTGCAAAATAAGAAGTTTGGACCATATGATCTTTGAGGTCCCTTCCAATTCTAAGTTTTTGATCCTATGAATACATTAGTTAGCCAATGCATACATTTTCTTAGCCAAATTATTCAAACTCTTTGGTCTTAGTTTTCTCATTTGTGAAATGAGATAGTTGTAGTGGATGAGACCTGAGACTTTTTGCTTTTTAAAATCTATGTTTTTATACAAGCAATGCAAACAATACATAGCTCCTAAATATGTCATTATAGGAACACTTCAAATTTAAAATATTTCACTCATAATAACTCCATGAAATAGGTTGCATAAAATTATTATGGAACCCATTTTTATAAATATGCGATTAGAGACATGATTAAAAGACTTACCCAAGACTAGCAAATAAGAGAACTATGATACAAACCTAGTCCTGTCTCCAAATCTAGACCATATCTCATTACAACCCTGTGCCTCTGTCCTAAATTGTCAGGCTTCACCACAATTTTATTGAGATTTGTAATTCCTTATCTCTCTCCCTCTTCCTTTTCCATAATATCATGTTTATTCAAAGGTCTTTCTTCACACTGATGCTATGAGACATCATGATTGACATTTCCCATAAACCATAGCAACCTCACTAAGACTCTTGCCCTACCTATTCCAGACTTGGATTTAGGAAGACATGAGGATTCATATCTGATCTCAGATATTTCCTAGCTGTGTGACTCTGGGTAATTCATTTAACTTTTAGTACCAATCTCCCAGGATTATGGTGAGGAGCAAAAGAGATAAAATTTTTACAAAGCATTTAGTATAGTGTTTTACATACATAGCACTTAAGAAATGATATATAAATATTATGATTATTACTACCTCTGAAATAGAGATACATCTTACTAAGCATTCAGAAAGTAGATTTTCAATGTCTGGCTTTTATCCCAACCATCAGAATTATAAGCCTTAGCTTTCTTCCTAGACAACCTTTGTGTTCTCTTATCTTATAAAACTCCTAAACATAGAGTGATACTACTACATTCCCTTTTAGGCTTCTTCTCCTGCTCACATTACCATTCTTCTTTCATAAAACCAGAAACTCCTCAGTGACTGGAATTTCATCTTAATCTTTGAGGGCTGGCTGGAAAGTTGTTGCCCACCCCAGTTTGTTGTTACAGTATTCTACTGTTATCCAGCTCTGGGTGGCTTTCTACTGGCTGGTCTTGCCTACCACTTTCGTATATCTTCCAGCATCCTCAACTAAGAGGAATTTGTGTAAACAGTAACTTCTCCTGGGATTTCAGATGGGTAGGTTCTGGAAATCACATTTCTACTTTCATCTTATCCTTTATAAACACCCATTCTGATTTCAATCTTGATCAGGGAACATTGATTAGAGTCTTCCACCTCAGTGAAAATTTTATATACTAAGATATAGTAGAATTTTTTACTAGAATTTTAGATAAGTATGAGGATTTTTCCAGTTTCATTAGATTTATTTTCTTGACCTTGAAGTCTGGATGACCAAGGAAGGACCCAGTCCCCTGACCTATTTCCTAAATCTCCATAGACTATATCCCACAAAGCCACCCAGGCAGTCCTCAGCAGGGCTATAGCCACCATAAACTTTGTTTAAACAAAGATTACAAGGCTAGGGCCACACATGGTTTTCCCACCAGGCCTACTGAGAAGACAGTTTGTCAAGAATTTGGCCAGAACAGAACAGTTTTTGCTAAAACCTGATGGGTACAGTGTTACTGATAGAATTTAAAATATTCTTTTAAGTATGAACTGGTTAATGGTAAATCACCTGGCATATCAGGATTTTTCTTAAGATAATAGCTCACAATTTAAAACTGATAAAAATGGTAAGAAAAATATTGATCTGAGATTCGATGTTGTAGATTGGGAAAAGAATATTTAGCTAAGATTAGTGATTCTGCTCAACAAATCTTTTTCTGCATGCATAAACAACATTCTAAGAGTTGGATAAAGAGATATGATAATGTTCCCTCCATATTTAATGTTGTTCTAAATAGCTAATGAATAAAAATCCTTTAACTATGTTAGCTTGGGAAAATATTTGAAGGTTTGCCTTTTGTTCCCAAAGTATTATTTTTCTAAATATTTAATTCTTGAGAGATGATTTGGAAATGTATAGAATAGACTCATTATGGAAGAATGGTTCTATATGAAAAGAGCCCTTGCTTTTGAGTCCAAGGACTTAGGCTCAGATCTTATCATACTTCTGTGTTAACTTAGATAAAGATAAGTCAAAAAGTTTATTAAATGCTTACAATGTGTCAGGCAATGTGCTAAGTCTTAGTATTTCTGGGGTACTTTAAAGAAGACCTAATGGGAGAGATTATAAAAAAAAACAGGTATGTATATATAACATATACTAAAGGACAAATTAGAAATAAGTTCAGAGGAAAGACATACTAATTAAAGGGAACTGGAAAAGGATCTTACCAAAGGTAAAATTACAATTGAGACTTGAAGGAAGTCAAAAAAGATGAAGAGGTGAGGAAGAAGAGACCAATCTCTTATACTTTTCCATGTTTAAATTTCCTTTTCTGTGATATGAGAGTTTAAACCAGGTGATGTCTTAAATCCCTAGCTGTAAGAAATGATTTTCCACAGCTAAGGTATAAAAGTCCATTTGGATCCTTAGAAAACTAATTCAATGAACTGTTTAGAATATTCACTTTTATTTGGAACATTTTCTCTTTGCTAACTGCAATGTATTTGATCATTAGCTGAGCAAGAAAGAAAATCTGGAACTGAGAATTTAATTTCTCACTCCTATATTATCTGTACAATTGCCCAGTTTTCCAACAAGAACTCGTTCTTGTTGAGCTGCTGATCACTTGGAATCTAAGGGATGAGCTGTTTCAAAATGCCAATATTCACTGACAATAGTTAAAGCTATTTTGTTTTGACAGAGATGAATAAACCCATTAATGTCAAAGGGAATTATGAGTGCCTGTCCAAAGAATATACATTTGTATTTAAATTGTGTTAGGCAGTTTATTCTTTGGATAATGGCTATTTATCTTCCCAAATTCCAGGCATCTGAGTTTGCCCTAACCTGGATAAGTTTAAAGACAGAAGCCTCAGTGGAGTTCATAGCTTTTAAACAGTTCTGTTTAGGTCTGCCAGGGATGAATTAGTAAAACCAAGATCTGTTTGTGGAGATATAGATAGAGCTGTTGGAGCTACATTATATGGTTCCTCAGTTGTTCTAGAGTAACTGCAATCTTAGAATATATCGACCTCAGGAACCCTTTTCACTGTCTCTAAGCATCATGGAATAATTCTTCAAATCATATGGTTTGGCCACAGATGAATGTTCACAGATACGACTCCAGTACATTACTCAACAGCTCTCAAAGGCCAAAGAGTATGTGTCTTGACATCAGTGCAATGCTTGGATAGGTCATTTCAGGCTTAAGTCCAATTCAATTTGTATGGTCTAACTTGGGGGTTTTCTATCATCTGACTGTTTCCAATTTGCAGTGCTTCTGTGAAAGAATTTCTTTATCACTAGGATGAGAAGCAAGGCAGTGTCAGAATTCCAGTCAAAATAAGCAGGCTAAAATAACATATCCACCGTTATTACCCCCATTCACCCACACTTTTCCTTACTTGCAAACAAATTGCTAATGCTCTTGTAAAAAGTATCACAGCTGCATGCTGCCATCTGCTGTACTCACTGCTTTTAGCAAGCACCTGAGTCAAGGATTGCCTCAAGAAAGAAGGAAGATTAACCCTGTTGGAGGAAGAGGGCTGCAGATAGGAGTCTTTGGCCCCAACGAAGCAAAACAAAGAACAGTTTCTCTATAGAACCTTATCACACTTTTCTGCTCCATGCTGAAATCATTGTTCACACTGTTCATTTCTTAACTTTGGGGCAGTTGTGACAGTATAACCTTTGAAAAATTGATTCCGGTATTTAATGAACACTATTTCCTTTCAAAATTTAAACTGAGAGTGAAGCAGAAGTTGTTGGAACTTTGGAGAGCATTGGTGCATTGATTCTATACAGAGCATCTATTGATGTAGAAAGATGCATGTATGTGGAGAAGGAGATATATTATATTTACTTAAAGTAAGGGAAAATTTCATGATCCCAATTAACGGTTTGCTCCATTGTTTCTACTCTCTACAGATGGTGGAGCAATTAATACAAAGAGTTATAAGGAGGGTATTTAGGAGCAAAGATTAAGTTCAAGCTGCTCTGTTTCTGGGAAAAGCATCTCTGATTGTTGACCTTTCTTATAGTAGCTCTGACTCTTTGTTCTCACACCAAATTTCCTTAATTTTTTCCATTTCTTCTTTGTGCCCACTGTAATGAAACTTCCATTCTCATGCTATGAATGAAATTAATCCCATGAAATACATCATTTTTTTAATCTTTAGACTTGTATTGGATCTGACCCTTTTGCGAATGATTTCCTTGACATTCTTCCTATTCATACATTGTTTAATGAACCTGATACGCTTCTTATTCCCTCCTTTCCTTCACTGATTTTTTTATGTCCCCTTTGACTAGCTTTTTCTTCCTTCATCTTCCCCTTCCTATTAACTGTGGAAATATCTTAAGATGATTTCTGAAGTTGGTGCTAATCCCTTTGCTTTTCAGTTTACAGTCTGTAAGAATTTGGTTCACTGATGTGACTTCAGTGATTATGTGTTTTCAATTGATTCACTCTGAGATTCCTGTTTCCTCACTGATCCTATATTTTTCACTGCTTTCAGGGGACTTAGTGAAATAAAATCTCTTAACTTTGTGACAGTTGTGCCAATATGTCCTTTAAAAATTTATTCCAGCGTTTAATGAGTACTATTTCCTTTACAAAATTTAACTGGGTGAAGCAGATGTGGTCTTTGGAACTTCAGTGCTATGTAGAGACAAGCAGCTCTTTAGCTGTTCTTATAAACCTGTAGAGATCTATCCTTTGCTGATTCATTTGAACATGGTTTCTAATCCACACATTTGGAGAACAGATCATTGTCTAAGTTGAGTATTAGAATGGCATTTCCTTTATGAGAAATGACTCTGATTTTAGATTAGCACAGATCCTATTATGGAGTTGAAAAGAGGAAACTCATCATTATGTCACTGTATTTGCCAGGTTTGTATTGGCACATGGAATAGCTTTAAAAAGTAGGCTGTATGTCATATGCTCAAACCCCCGCTGAGAATAAATGTTCCCTCTTTCATTCATTCAATTCATATCCATGTATGCCATATTTTTCATAAGCTGAAAATCCATATAATTAATTATACATCCCATATTTTAAAGATCAAAGGAAAAAAAAGCAATTTAGACACTGAAAATTTCATATACTAAAAATGTTTTTGAACATAACAACCCCAAATATTAAATACCTATGATATACAGAGTACTGTTTTATCTTCTAGGAATAGTCCATATCAACATGGTGCTTAAAATATCATAATAATTATACATTCTTTAAATCTCCACCCTAGAGAAAAATCTCTCTATTTTTTTAGGATTACTGTATTCCACAATCTGTGTTCAAAATGAGGAAATAATCTTCAAGTGAACCATAGTATCTCTTTGGAATTTCATCCCAGATCACATAATTAAAACTGGAAGGGACTTTATAGGCTTCTGAGCTCAATTCTATCATTTTACAAAAGAAGAAATGGAAACCGAAAAAGGATTTATAACAACTTTTTTTTAACCTCCCAACAAGTCTTTCCACCTCTTAGGTGCAAGCAGAGAGCAGTGGCCAGGCATGATATATTAGTGTTTACTAAAAATGTAGCCATATCCTCGAAGAAATGCTACAAACTTTGGAATCTGAATTTGGAGAGTTTAAGTTCCTTCACATATGAAATGCTCACTAGTTTGTACTTCTGGCATTTGAAAAATAAGCATGTGGAAAGTTCATTATTTTCATTCTTCATTACTTCTATCCATTTCTGTGTTCTCTACTCTTTGTTCTGCCCTTTTAAAAACTTCCAACATATCAATACAGTTTGGAGGCTGTTTTGGCAAGAGATAAAGCATCATTCCCAGGAGTTTCAACCTAGTATCCAGCAAATTTAACATCAGTGTTAATTAAGCCCAGTATATAACACATTTCCTTTCTACATATAGTTTAGGATTTGGTTAAATATTTACCATAGGATTGCTATGAAATGTTTGAATGTTGCCCTTCAATTTTCCCCAAAAAATAAGTTGTTGACCATTTATTCTTCACTTAATTACAGAGATTGGAAACATTTACTCTGGGTGAAAATCTGAATCCCATTATTAAACTTTCATTTAATGAAATAACTTCACCTGGTGTTTATACATACTGATTTAGCCATACTGATGGAAAGGGGAAAAAAGCATGCATGCTTGCTACTTTGATGTTCACCAGTTATATATGGAAGTAGGAAAGGGCCAGCAGCTAAGGAATAGTTGTAGATGTCAGACTGATGTATCATTTTATCTTAATGCAGACTGAAATGATGACTAAGAATCAAAAGATATCAAAGGAGCAATATATGGTGGTCTCTTATTAGGCCCACATTGACATTTATTCCCAAACATCAAGATGAAGTCATTGTATAAGGTTATGCATTTCTATTGGATTAGTATAATAGAAAAGGAATAACGGTCAAGAAACCAGGAAAACTAAATTCTTATATTGACTATTATTAATTAATGCATGACTTTGGGCAATCTAATGAGGCTTTCTGTAATTCAGTTTTCTCACCTTTAAAGTCTGAGGATTTGACTACACAATATTTAAATTTCCTTCCAGCTCTAAAATCTTGAGTTTTAAGTAATCCATAATGCATTGAGGATAACGAATACATAGCAAACCATGAAAAATTTAGTATTTACATTTTATAAATAACCAAACTATGACTCAGAAAGATATAGTAATACTTTTTTTAAAAATAATTAAATGAATCAGTGATATAATTGTGCCTGAAATCTAGGTTTTTTGTTTCAAAGTCAAATTACCTTAATGTGTGTTTGCACTAAATGATCTTTATGTGCCCTTCCAAATTTGAATCATTTGCCCTTATTTTTTTAATAATCTAGGAGGCATTTTTAAACAAAATTTATTCACTTAACATTTACAATAATAGTTAACATTAATATTGTGATTTAAAGTTTGCAAAGCACTTAAAATAATTTTCTTAATCCACAAAATATCCTTATAGATAGGAATTATTACTTTCCACATATTTTGATGAAACTGAGGCATCAAAAGTTATATAATTTACCTAAGACTGCAAAACTTGTAAGTATATATGAGAATAGGTTTGAAGTTATCTTCTTGGCTCCAGGTTTAGAGTTGTATCCATTGTATTTATTAAACATCTACAATGTGCCAAGCATGATGCTAGACACTGGTGCTATAAGGATGAAACAAAATAATCTCTTTCCTCAAGAAGCTTATATTTAATTTCTTTTTTACTGATTGGAAAATCCATTCACCAATCAACAGATTAGTGGGCATCACTACCTTGTTAAGAACCTGCACTCATTTTGCAATCAAGCTGCCTTATAATGAATTTACCAAAAATTAGGGTTGGAAAGATTGTAACTACAAAAAATTCAAATTATGGACATGACCCTTCTTCAGACCCAAATCTAAAGAAATATGAAAGTCCTGTAAGAAAATCAGGTTCCCTGCATTATTCCAAAATTGTAACAAAAGAGTTAGAATTATACACAAGTTTCCTCAAATGAGAACCCAAATCATAATCTAACAGTCAAAACTAAAATAGATAATTTTGAAAATACTCACCTGGAGGTATCTGATGAAAAGCTATCATGCTGAGTAGTAATAGATACAATATGCAGGCATAGGCTATATTTTGCTTAGCTTCAGAATCCACCTAATTAATTACACATTCTGTGTTTTACCAAGTAAAGTAACAAAAAATTTATTAGTTTAGACACTGAAAATGTCACATGCCAAATAACATATTTTAGAACTTATATAACCCAAACTTTGGGTGAATTAGATTTCCTGCAAAGTTTTTCTCTGCCAAGTTTGAGTGCAAAGGAATCTTTTCTTTCAAACGTAGAGTTATAAACTTTTGAAAATGAGATTTGCTAATGAAAATGCCAAGGGTAGTTTTGTTATAATGTGAAGATATCTGTGGCACTATTAACATTATAATTGTTTACAAAACTCAGATCAGTTTTATATCATAATATTGATACTGTTCAGTAATTAGGATATGAAAGAAATTTTCATTTCAATTAAAGTTATCTTCATGGTGATTTTCCTATGTAGTACAATAACATGGAAAGGTCAGAGGACTGTGATTCAAATATTTTAGCTCTCTAGAGTTCAATTTCTTCATCTGTGAAATGAAGGGATTTCTTATTAGATGATCTCTGAAGTTCTTCCAACTCTGGCACTCTTACTCAACATTTATATTGAGGTTATATCTGTTACCAATAAACATTCTTTGGTAAATACTCTATTTGGTTGACAAAATTCAATGGACTCCCACTTCTCTGCTTAAGATATCACTAGTCAGTGACATTTATAACTGAGCTATTAATAGAATGGGTTGTCTTTTTAAAGTCAGAGTTATTGCTATTAGGACAATTGTTACTATTCATACAGCATTGAGTTTAAACTCTGGTAACAGATTGGTTGACATTATTGTTATAGATTAAAAAAAATATGTGATCATTTAACTGTATCATCTAGTTCAACTGCATCTTTTTTGATGAAGAAACTAAATATCCCAGTTCCTCAATTTACTCAGCTCCTTTGGACTACCTCTCTAATCCATCTCAGCAATACACAGGGAATTATTACTTACTTGATCAGCCCATCATCTTATAAGTGGTCTACTTCGATATTAAAGAATTTCAAAATTCTACTATCTGATCATAATATTCACCTCTCCCAGGAGTTGTATTACTCTGAAATCTATTCTTCATCCACTTTCTCCATTGCTTTTCATTCTGGTATCTTTCCCTATTGTTTCTTTCTCATTTACATATTGTCTTGATTTATATCTTACCACTGGACTCAGATGGTCCATGAATTATCCTTTGGGGTCAAGTTAACACTCATATGTGCTGCCCCAGCTGCTATATGTTGATCTAGGAAGGTTTAATCTCAGGTAGTCCGACTATGTGTAAGCACATATTCATTTCTTCTGCATGCTTGTATTACAGTTGTCATTGACATAAATGAAAAGGCAAAAAGTCATATAACAGCTTAGATATACAGATCCTAGAGAGTAAGCTGGATGTAAACCCTCAGAGGTTTTTGGCCAAAACAGAAACAATTGCTATTTACATTCACTCTGAGTCAATCAAAACCCAAAGAATGACTAAATGGGGCTTGGTCTGGAATCTATTGTTGGACAATCAATGATAGCCAGAGTGATTTTGGTTTAAGACATGGTCCGTCCCTAAGGGGAAAAAATGCAGCTTGTAAACCACAAAATAACTTGCAAGGTTTCAGTGATCAAAATTTCCATTCCTTCGGACAGAGCACTCACAAACAAAAGGTATGATACAATATATGGACAGAGGGAGGGGAAGAGAAAGAAGAAAGATGGCAGCTGAGCCATCGATAGAGTTGTTGAAGAATAATGGCCAAAGAAAACATGAGTGCTAACTTGACCCCAAAGTATAATCCATGGAAAATACTCCTGAACATCAATCTGCTATGTAGGAAGAGGGAGATTTCTATTTCTTTATCAGTTATTTCAGAATCTAGTCTTTCAGGCAGAGACGGGACAATTCTTGGTTAGTATATGTAGTTACCTATATGTAATTCATAGAAATTATAGAATTTATGCATCATATCTTTTAGTGAAAAAAAGATTGTCCACAAAGTTCTTGAAGAACATCCTGCCTTGTACCAAGAAGAGAATTGGTAACACGACTTCTAAATTGTAAGAACAATGAAGTGTTTTGATTTGGGGAGAAAAGATCTGGACCAGCCATCCATCACCATTACAATAAGTTGTGCAGATAATACAGGGTCCAATTAGAACTAAATTGCAGCTCTCAAAATAGATTTATTTGGGGCGGGGGTGTCTAAATAGCTTTTGCCCTTGTCTGGGAGGGATCTAAACTTGGAATTACTATTAAACAACCCTTAAATATGTAGATGAGTCTTGAGAGGGAAGATGGCAGAGTAAAAGCAAGGACTTGCCTGAACTCTCCCAAGCCCCTTCAAATACCTTTAAATAATGACTCTAAACCAATTTTAAAGTGTCAGATGGAGTACAACAATTTTCCAGCTGAAGACAACTTAGAAGAGCAGCAGGAAAGGTCTGTTGCACCAGGATGGGAGAACAGTGGAGTCCTGGGGCAGCCTGTGCTTGCATAGCCCACCCTCCAATAGACTGAATCAGTGGCAGCCACAGCGGTTTCCAGAATTCTCAATACATAGACATCATTGATGACCTGGAAGGTCAGCAGTAAAGATCTATCCCACTAGGAAGAGAGGGCCAGTCAACCAGGAGTGGGGCTTAGGAACCACTGAATTGGCAGCAGTGGTGAAGGCAGCATCAGCTTCCAGAGGTTTCAGCTCACTGATGGAAAAGGGGGTTAGAAAGCGGTTTCTTTACTGGCACTGAGGAAGGGCTCTATTGATTGGCCATACTCAGATTCAGAATGTAGTCCCTGGCTTACAGTCCCAGAATGAGTAGGAGCACAAGAATACTAGAATTTACAGCTATAGAGGAGCCAAGACCCTCTTTACAATGCCAGGGCAACAAAAAGAGTACTTGTGGTCTCTTACAGATCAGAGCATAGGCAGGAGAGTAAAGACACTTCTCCCTGGCTCATACTACCTTAGAACTAAAAACTTACAGGTTCCTTGAAGGATCTCTGAAAACTTCACAAAATCCCTGATAATTGGGAAATTGCCCTCTCTACCCTGGAAATGGTGACTTATTTTAACAAGGAGTTCAAAGCTTAATAATAGGTTGAGAAAATGAGTAAATGACAGGAAAAATTCTGACCATAAAAAGTTACTTTGGTGATAATGAAGACCAAACACATACACTCAGAAGAAGATAACAAAGTCAAAAAATTCTATATCCAAAACCTCCAGGAAAAATCAGAATTGGTCACAGGCGATGGAAGAGCTCAAAAGAGATTTTGAAAATCAAATAAGAAAGTGGAAGAAAACATTGGAAGATGCATTAGAATTATGCAAAAGGAAAAAAATGAAAATTAATGAGGAAAAAACTCCTTAAAAAGCAAAATTGGCCAAATGGGAAAAGAGGTACAAAATCTCACTTAGGAAAATGATTCCTTAACAATTAGAACTGATCAAATGGAAATTAATGACTTTATAAGAAATCAAGAAGTAATAAAGTAAAATCAAGAGAATGAAAAATAGAAAAAAGGATGTGAAATGTCTCATTGGAAAACAAATGACCTCGGAGAGATAACTGAAAAATTATTGGTCTATCTGAAATCCATGATCAGAAAAAAAAAGAGCCTATACATCATCATTTAAGAAGTTATTTTCTTTCTTTTTTTTTAATTAAAGCTTTTTATTTGTATAACATATGTATGGGTAATTCCCCAGCATTGATCTTTACAAAGCTTTCCATTACAAATTTCACCCCCAGTCCCCTCCCCTCCCCCAGATGGCAGGAAGTCCACTACATGTTAATAATGTTGAAATGCTTGAGAAGTTATGCAAGAAAAATCCTATCTACAAGAAAAAAAAAAGAATCAGAGAAAGGCAACACAATGCAAGCAAATGTCAATAGAGATCATGAAAATGTTACGTTGTGGTCCATATTTCATGTCCCTCTCTCTGGGTGTATATGGTTTTCTTCAGTGAACAATTGGAACTAGTTTGAGACAATTCTTTGTTGCAGAGAGCCATGTCCATCAGAATTGATCATCATGTAATACTTTTGTTGCTGTGTATAATGATCTCCTGGCTCTGCTCATTTCACTCAGCATCAGTTCATGCAAGTCTCTCCAGGCCTCTCTGAAATCGTCCTGCTGGTCGTTTCTTACGGAGCAATAATATTCTATAACATTCATATACCATAATTTATTCAGCCACTCTCCAATTGATGGGCATCCATTCAGTTTCCAGTTTCTAGCCACTACAAAAAGGGCTGCCACAAACATTTTTGCACATGTGGGTCTCTTTCCCTCCTCTAAGATCTCTTTGGGATTTAGGCCCAATAGAAACACTGCTGGGTCAGAGGGTATGCACAGTTTGATAACTTTTTGAGCATAGCTCCAAATTACTCTCCAGAATGGTTGGATCCGTTCACAGTTCCACCAACAATGTATCAGAGTCCCAGTTTTCCCACATCCCCTCCAACATTCATCCTTATCTTTTCCTGTCATTTTAGCCAATCTGACAGGTGTGTAATGGTACCTCAGAGTTGTCTTAATTTGCATTTTGCTGATCAACAGTGATTTGGAGCAACTTTTCATATGACTAGAGATGGTTTTAATTTCATCATCTGAAAATTGTGTGTTCATATCCCTTGACCACTTATCTATTGAAGAGTGGCTTGAATTCTTATATATATAGACAATTCTCTATATATTTTAGAAATGAGGCCTTTATCAGACCGATTAAATGTAAAGATGATTTCCCAATTTGATGTTTCCCTCCTAATCTTGTCTGCGTTAGTTTTATTTGTACAGAAACTTTTTAACTTAATATAATCAAAATTATCCATCTGGTGTTCAATTAGGAGTTCCAGATCTTCTTTGGACATAAATTTATTCCAACTCCACAGGTCTGAGAGGTAAACTATACTACATTCCTCTAATTTGCTTACAATATCACTCTTTATATCTAGATCATGAACCCATTTAGATCTTATCTTGGTATGTGGTGTTAGGTATGGGTAAAGCCCTAATTTCTTCCACACTAGTTTCCAATTTTCCCAGCAGTTTTTGCCAAATAGTGAGTACTTATCCCAGAAGCTGGGGTCTTTGACTTTATCAAACACTAAATTGTCAGAGTTATTGCCTAGATTGTCCTGATAATCTATCCTATGCCACTGATCGACTACTCTATTTCTTAGCCAGTACCAAATGGTTTTGATGACCACTGCTTTATAATATAGTTTTAGATCTGGTACAGCAAGGCCACCTTCATCTGCCTTTTTTTTTCATTAATCCCCTTGAAATCCTTGACCTTTTGTTCTTCCAAATGAACTTTGCTACTATTTTTTCTAGATTTGTAAAATAATTTCTTGGGAGTTTGATTGGTATGGCACTAAATAAGTAGATTAGTTTGGGTAGTATTGTCATTTTTATTATATTCGCTCGGCCTACCTATGAACACAATGTTTTTCCAATTAATTAGGTCTGATCTTATTTGTGTGGAAAGTGTTTTGTAGTTTAGTTCATATAGTTTCTGACTTTTCCTTGGCAGATAGATTCCCAAATATTTTATCCTATCATCCGTTATTTGGAATGGAATTTCTTTTTCTATCTCTTGCTGCTGAATTTTGTTGGTAATATATAAAAATGCTGATGATTTATGTGGATTAATTTTGAATCCTGCAACTTTGCTAAAGTTGTAAATTGTTTCTAGTAGTTTTTTAGTTGAATTTCTAGGGTTCTCTAAGTATACCATCATGTCATCTGCAAAGAGTGACAATTTGGTTTCTTCATTACCTACTCTGATTCCTTTTATCTCTTTTTCTTCTCTTATTGCTAAAGCTAACATTTCTAATATGATATTAAGTAGTAATGGTGACAGTGGGCAGCCTTGTTTCACTCCTGATCTTATTAGGAATGGTTTTAGTTTGTCTCCATTACATATGATGCTTGTTGATGGTTTTAAATAGATGCTACTGATCATTTTAAAGAAAAGCCCATTTATTCCTATACTCTCTAGTGTTTTCAATAGGAAAGGGTGTTGGATTTTATCAAATGCTTTTTCTGCATCTATTGAGATAATCATATGGTTTTTGTTAGTTTGGTTATTAATATAATTAATTATGCTGATAGTTTTCCTAATATTGAACCAGCCCTGCATGCCTGGTATAAATCCTACTTGGTCATAGTGTGCTATCCTGGGGATGACTCTCTGTAATCTCATTGCTAATATCTTATTTAAAATTTTTGCATCAATATTCATTAGGGAAATTGGTCTATAGTTTTCTTTCTCTGTTTTTACCCTACCTGGTTTAGCTATCAGAAACATATCAGTCTCATAGAAGGAATTTGGCAGTATACCTTCTGTCCCTATTTTCTCAAATAGTTTGTATAGTATTGGAATTAATTGTTCTTTGAATGTTTGGTAGAATTCACATGTAAATCCATCTGGTCCTGGAGATTTTTTCTTAGGGAGTTGGTTAATAGCTTGTTCTATTTCTTTTTCTAATATGGGGCTATTTAAATAATTTATGTCCTCTTCTGTTAACCTGGACCATCTATATTTTTGTAGATATTCCTCCATTTCATTTAGATTATGAAACTTACTGGCATAAAGTTGGGCAAAGTAACTCCTAATTATTGCTCTAATTTCCTCTTCATTGGAGGAAAGTTCTCCCTTATCATTCTTGAGACTAACAATTTGATTTTCCTCTTTCCTTTTTCTTATCAAATTAACTAAAGGCTTATCTATTTTGTTGGTTTTTTCATGGAACCAACTCTTAGTTTTATTTATTAATTCAATAGTTTTCTTATTTTCAATTTTATTAATATCTCCTTTTATTTTTAGAATTTCCAATTTGGAGAAATCAAGTGGCTTGGGCGGAGCCAAGATGGCGGAGTGAA
Source organism: Myrmecobius fasciatus (assembly GCA_023553655.1). Lineage (NCBI taxonomy): Eukaryota > Metazoa > Chordata > Mammalia > Dasyuromorphia > Myrmecobiidae > Myrmecobius > Myrmecobius fasciatus. The sequence goes on from JAJPUD010000438.1 coordinate 116,147, forward strand.
AAGGTGACTTTCTGCCTCTCCTCCGATCTTCTCTCAAATCAACAATAAAATAAGCCTCTGAACTGATCTTCAAGTCAACGAACTCAGAAATATTTGGGCACGGCTCTCTGGAGAACTTCATATCAGGTTAGTCGGACTCGGACAGAGAGATAAATAGACGATCCCTGTGCAGGCCGGAAGTGAGGGTGGGACTCAGCTCAGCTCATCCTGGAAGAAATTCCAAACTCCAAACTCCAAATTCCAAACATCTGGAGTTCATCTGAGGCACTCGGGACACTCTGCCCTGATTGGGCACAGGTGTTCTGGCAGACTTGCCTTGTTTAAGGAGTAATTCGGACTTAGTCCTAGCCCCCACCGGCCCAGCACCTTAAGTCAACTCGCCGAAGTGCCCCAGGGCAAAGCGTCTTCAGCCGAGGTTTTTTTTTTTCCCCTACCTTAAAGAGATATCCACTCTGTCTAAAAAAAAAATGATGAAGAAGCAAAAGAGAGCTCTCACCATAGACAGCTTTTATCAAGGCAAAGAAACGACCTCAGATACAGAGGTTTCTTTAGACAAAAATCCAGAAAAAAACAGCAAAGACCATCACTGGTCCCTGTTTCAAAAGGCCTTTCTGGAAGACTGCATAAAGAACCTCAAAAGAGAGCTGGAGGATAAATGGGAAAATAAACTGAAATCAGTGCAAGAAGGATATAGTATCTTGCAAGAAGGATATGATACTCTGCAAAAGAGATATGAAAAAGACACCAATTTATTAAAAAATAAAATTAGTGAAGTGGAAAAAGAGTGCAGTGAACAAATTGGCCAGTTACAAAAGGAACTTAAAAAGGTAACTGAAGAAAACAACACTTTAAAAATAAGAATTGAACAAATGCAA
>JAJPUD010000438.1:132021-153832 GCA_023553655.1 Myrmecobius fasciatus
ATTATCTATGGTACCCTTTAATAAAATATAGTTTCCTTCCTTATCTCTTTTGATTAGATCTATCTTGGCTTTTACTTGATCTGAGATAAGGATTGCTACCCAAGAAGTTATTTTCTTAAATAACTTTTTAAAGAAGTTATCAAGAAAAACTATCCTGATATTATAAATCCAGATAAAATAAAAATTGAAAAAATCCACCAATCACCTCTTAAACTAGATCCCAAGATGAAAAAAACTCCCAGGAATGTTCTAGTCAAATTTCAGAACTCCCAGGTCAAGCAGAAAATATTGCAAGAGCCCTGAAAGAAATAATTCAAATATAGTGGAGCCACAATCAGGATAAAATAAGATTGAGCGGCTTCTACATTAAAGGATCTAAGGGCTAAGAATATGAAATTCCAGAGAGCAATGTGGTTAGGTTAACAACCCAGAATCAACTGCTCAGTAAAACAATGAAATAGAGGATTTTCAAGTATTTGCGATGAAAAGACCAAAACTAAATAAAAGATTTGACTTTAAAATACAGGTCTCAGGAGAAGCATAAAGGGGTAATTAGGAAGGGGATATTATAAGCGATTTATTAAGATTTATCTGTTTACATTCTTCCATGGGAGGATGACACTTGTAACTCATAAGAACTTTCTCATTATTATGGCAGTTAAAAGTGTATATTAACAGAGGGCACAGGTATGTGTTGAATATGAAGGGATAATATTTTTTAAAAAATTAAGGGGAGAGGGGCAGCTAGGTGGTGCAGTAGATAGAACACCAGCCCTGAAGTCAGGAGGACCTGAGTTCAAAGCTGGCCTCAGACACTTAACATTTCCTAGCTGTGTGATCCTGGGCAAGTCATTTAACCCCAATTACCTCAGCAAAAATAAATAAATAAAAATTTTTTTTAAATTAAGAGGAGACAGAGAGAAGAATATATTTGGAGAAAGGGAAAGGGAGAAGTGGAATAATATGTTATATTCTATAAAAGAGGCAAGAAAATGATTTTACAGCGGAGGGGAAGAGAAAGAAGGGAAGAGTAAAGGAATCTTACTTTTATCAGAGTTGGCTCAAAGAGGAAATATCAAATACACTCAATATGCATAGAAATCTATCTTAACTTGCAGAAAAGTAAGAGGGGAATGGGATGCAAAAAGGGGAGAGGGTAATAGAAGAGAGGGCATAGAGAAGGGGTGGTCAGTAGCAAAACCCTTTTGAATAGAGTCAGATGAAAGGAGAGAGAAAATAGAATAATCAGGAAGGAAATACAGTTAGTGATAGTAACTGGGAAAATAATTTTGAAGCAAGGTTCTCTGATGAAGGCCTTATTCTCAAATATATAGGGAACTGAGTCAAAATTATTTTTTTTAAAAAAAGCCCATTCTCCAACTGATAAATGATCAAAAGATATGAACTATGCCCAAAAGATGATGCAATCACATATAAATTTTAACTTAATAATGCCACTATTAGGTATGTATCCCAAAAGTGATTTTGAAAAAAAGGAAAAGGACCTATATATACAAAAATATTTATCACAGCTCTTTTTTCAAGGCAAAGAATTGGAAATTGAGGGGATGCCCATCAATTGGGAAATGATTGAATAAATTGTGGTATGTGATTATGAGCAACTACTGTAGGAACTTATATAAGACATGATTAGCGTGATGCTCTCAGAAAAACGTGGAAAGTCTTCCATGAACTCATGAAAAGTGAAATATAGTGTGTTTAAAGTAATAGCAATGTTGTGTGATGATGAATGACTTTGCTATTCTCAGAAATACAATGACCCAAGACTATTTTGAAGGATTTATGAAAAATGCTATCCATGCCCAGAGAAAGAATAGATTGCATCTGAATTACAGATTGCAGCATACATTTTTTTAACTTTATTGTCCTTTAGGGGGTTTTTTGGGGGGAGGGAAGGTGAAGGAGATAAATTTGTTTTCTTTCACAACATTATGGAAATGTTTTGCATAATTTCAGATGTTCCTTCTAGATGGGAGAAGGAAGGAAGGAAGACAATCTGGAAGTTAAAACTTTAAAAACAAATGTAAAAAATTGTTTTACATGTAACTCAGAAAAATAAAATATTTAATAAAAATAAAAGGAAAATTAAAAAAGGAAAAAATGCAGATGAGTCTGTTTCCTAGTCTTACATGGTCTACTACCCTACTATAGTCCAAGATATATGTGTTATATATTTCCGCAAAAAGTGTACTGTCAAATAAATAACCACTTTTCAATTAGACTTGAATTATATGAATAACTCACTGTAATAATCAGGATGATAATAGTAAGATCTTGATTTCTTTTTCTCTTTGACTATGAAACGTCTAAGTTCTCCAGCTGGAGGGGTGAGCTTCTCTTATTGTTTTTATTTCAGTAGAATTTTCAGTGACCAGATTATCAAACATAGGATCTTTCATAAAGTAGTCCCCAAGTTAGGAGCTTTTCAAAGTGTCCCTTTTCTAGTCAAAATATTAGATTTCACAAGCACATTTAAAAATTTCCCTCTTCATTATGAGAATAAGATACATAAACATTGTTCATTTTTCTCCTGGTTCTTCTCATTTCACTCAGCTTCAGTTCATATAAGTCTTTCCAGGCTTTTCTGAAATCAGCTTGCTCATCATTTCTTTTTTTATTAAGATTTTTTTTCTGAGGCAATTGGGGTTGTCACACAGCTGAGAAGTGTTAAAGTGTTTGAGACAAGATTTGAACTCAGGTCCTCCTGACTTCAGGGCTGGTGATCTATCCAGTAGGCCACCTAGCTGCCCCTAAAGCTTATTATTTTCAAAGCATATGCATGGATTATTTTTCAGCATTGACTCTTGAAAAGCCTTGTGTTCCAAATCCTTTCTTCCCTCCACCCCCCACTCCCTTTCCAGATGGCAAGCAATCCTATATATGTTAACTATGCTAATATATATATGCATATATATGTTAAATTAAATATATGCATACTTATTTATACAATTATTGTGCTGCACAAGAAAAATCAGATCAAAAAGGAAAAATGCTGCTCATAATTTCTTAGAGAACAATAATATCCCATTACATTTATATTTATTTATATATCATTTATATTTATATATCATAACTATTCAGCCATTCCTCAATTGATGGCCATCCACTCAATTTCCAGTTCCTTGCCACCATAAAAAGAGCTGCTACAAACATTTTTGCACACATAAGTGCTTTTCTCTCTTTTATAATCTTTTAGGCCTATTAATGACACTGTTGGATCAAAAAGTATGCAGCTTTATAGCCCCTTGGGCAGAGTTCCAAATTTCTTTTTTTAATTTAGTGTAATCAAAATTATTCATTTGGCATATCATAATGTTCTCTAGTTCTTCTTTGTTTATAAATTCCTATTTTATCCAAAGATCTGACAGGTAAACATCCTTTCTCTATTAATTTGCTTATAGTCACCCTTTATGTTTAAATCATGAATCCATTTTGACCTTATCTTGGTATAGGGTATGAGATGTTGGTCTATGTCTAGTTTCTGCCATACTATTTTCCAGTTTTTCCAACAATTTTGGTCAAATAGTGGTTTGTTATCTTAGAAGGTTTGGGCTTATCAGACAGTAGATTACTATATTTGTTGACTCTTGTTACTTGTGTACCCAACCTATATCTACCCCTCTATTTCTTAGCAAGAACCAAATGATTTTGATGATTTCCACTTTATTATGTAATTTTAGGTTTGGCAGGGCTTTCTTTACACTTCTTTTTCATTAATTTCATTGATATTCTTGACTGGTTTTCCAAATGAATTTTGTTATTATTTTTTACCTCTATAAAACAATTTTGGCAATTTGAATAGAATGACACTAAATAAGTAGATTAATTTAGATAAAATTATCATTTTTAATATATTAGCTAGGCCTACTAATGAAGAATTGATATTATTTCTAATTATTTAGTCATGATTTTATTTGTGTGAAGAGTGTTTTGTAATTGTGTCCAAATAGTTCATAGTTGCCTTGTCAAATAGACTCCTAGATATTTTATAGCTATATAGTCTGTAGTTATTTTATTTTAATTAATTAATTTATTTTTGCTGAGGCAATTGGGGTTAAGTGACTTGCCCAGGGTCATACAGCTAGGGAATATTAAGTGTCTGAGACCAAATTTGAACTCAGGTCCTTCTGACTTCAGGGCTGGTGCTCTATCCACTGCGCCACCTAGCTGCCGCAGTCTCTAGTTATTTTAAATGGAATTTCTCTATCTCTTGCTGCTGGGCTTTGTTGGTAAAATATAGAAATGTTGACTATTTATGTGGGTTTACTTTATATCCTTCAACTTTGCTATACTTATTAAATATTTTAAGTAATTTTCAGTTGATGTTTTAGGGTTCTATAAGTATTCTAAGTTCTTTAAGTATCTCATTTCATCTGTAACTAGTAATACTTTTGTTTCTTCATTTCCTATTCTAGGAAAAAAAATGTTTTCAGCTAAGCATAATATATTCTCCTCCATCTTTTTACCTTAAATCTATATGTATCTTTCTCATTCTTGTTTCTTGTATTGTAGGATTCTGACTTTTAATTTACTCTGCTATCCACTATCATTTTACAAGGGAGTTCATGCCATTGATATTCACAGTTCTAGTAACTAACTCTATGTTTCCCTTCATTCTATTTTTTCCCATTTATACTTTTCTCTTTCCTTTCACCCTTTCCTCTTCAACAGTGTTTTGCTTCTGCTTGCTACTTCACTTAGTCTTCTCTCCCTTCTATTAGCCCTTTCCATTTCTACTTCTGCCCTCCCTTCTATCAGCCTTTCCTTTTCCCTTTTCTTTTCCTTTTCCCCTCCTTCTTTCTTATAGGGTAAGATAAATTGCTATACCCAATGGAGGTGTGTATATTATTCCCTCTTTGAGCCAAATCCAATGAGATTAAGGTTCAAACAATGCTCATCCCACTACCTTCTTTTTTTCTCCTGCAGTAGGTTTTTTGTGCCTCTTCACATGATATATGTTGCTCCAAATTGCCCCCTCCTTTCCTCTTTTCCTAGGGCAATCCTTTTTTTTACCCCTTAATTTCTTTTTTATATCATCACATCAAAATCAATTTATACTTACACCTTTTGTTTAATTTCCTTAACAAAGATACATTTTGCAAGAGTTACAAGTATTATCAAGAGATACTATATAAATATATATATGTACATATATATATATATATGTAAAACCAAAGAAGAACTAGAGAACATTATGATATGACGGATGAATAATATTGATTACACTAAATTTTTAAAAAGTGACTCTTCCTTCTGTCCTTTATGGAAATAGTTTCTAGAAGGTAGCAAAGACTATTGTTGGTACTGTTTCTTCAGATTCTTATCTGAGAACTAGACGAGATCTAATATGAAAGATTATGCTCTTCCTGTTTATTTTTCTCAGACATGACTTCTAGCTTTGTACCTTTCATATTTCTAGTTCACCATCACTCCCCTCAGACATGAATACTAGATATCTGTGCCATTATTTTAAAGCCAGTGGTAAAAATACAATTTTTTAAAATAAGTAAATGCCAAGTTCCAATTCATATATCTTTTCTTGCTATTAATGGATTCCACAAAGAATATTATATGCAAAGCTGGTGTCACAGAGCATTGTTATATATGGTTTAGGCCAGGAATGGTAAGCCTTTTTTCTGCCAAGGGCCATTTGGATATTTATAATATTGTTCATAGGCCATACAAAATTATCAACTTAAAAGCTCAAGCGGTAGGAGATTGTTATACCTAGTTTTCAGTTTATCATTGCCTGCTGTTAGCTTGGCAGTGTCACACAAAATGATTTTGTCAGCTTGTGGACTAGGCAATCCCCACCCCTGGTTTAGATGAAGAAATGGATGTCACATCATAATAGGACTTTGCACCCTTCTAGTGGAGATGTAATATTATACATCAACAAAGTTGTTGTGGGGAAAAATTGATGCCAAGGATACAAAGGCAAAAAAATTAAATCTGTATAAACAGTTTACACAATATTAGGGAAGATAGCAGGCATGTATGTAAATATATACAAAATTAATTCAAAATAAATATGAATAAATATTCTGCTAACATATGTACCAATAATCAATGAAATTTAAATGGATTTGTATGATTGGGAAACTGCAGCTTAATGATTTTTAAGTTAAGCAAAGCATAGAATCATAATAGATTTAGAACTGAAATGTATCTCAAAGGCAATCAAATCCGACTGTTACTTCACAGTTAAGGACCCTGAGGCTTTAATAAAAGAAAATATTAAAAGATTTCATCAATGAGTTGTAGGGTATAAATGAGCTACTTGCATAGTAGTAATGTTGAGAGATCATAAGTGAACAGCCCATTTGTTCTTCTAATATAAAGGTAATGTTAAGAAATCTGGAAGGCTTTGCAAGTCATGTGCTTAACTTCCAATGGAAGGAAGATATCTGGGAGGATAGAAAGAACTGCACAGGATAAGGCAAGTATGAACTATAATCTGCGTGATTAGAAGTACCTACATAGATTAGATCACAAATCCATCAAAATATGCAATTATTAAAGTTTCAAAATGTTTTATAATGATTTTAAACCATAATCTTATCATCTGTCCTAAAAGCTACATTGGGTTGCTAGGTAATCAGGCAGTTAGGCAGATATATTAAGTTTTTTTTCAAAGTACATTCAGGTCCAACAAACTAAATGATAAGTGGATAGATAGGTAAGTGTACGGGTAAGGAGGTAAGTAGCTAGCTAGATAGATAGATAGCAGACATACAGACAGACATAATCTGAAAACAGAAAAAGGTGATTATGGAATGGGGAGAAAAAATAAGCTAAGTAAATTCTTTGGATATAAATTCTTTGGAAGCAACTTCAAGGAAGAAAGAAAGAAAACTAAAATAACTAAATAGAATTCTAAAATCTAGAGAATAAATTCATGAAAAATAAAATATTCAGTCACAAAGGAAATGCATGTTGCAGAAAGTAAAAACTATAGAAAACTTAGCACAATGAGAAGGAAAAGCATGTCTAAGAGAGATGGAATGAAGCCAGTGAAAAAGAGACACATGAAAGAAAAAAATTACTGGAACAGAATAATTGGAAAAGAACAGGAAAACCAATGAGAAGTCTGAGATTCAGTGAGAGCCAGCACACCACAAAGATTAGGAGGAATTTTTTTTTCAACTTTGTGTGTTATTAACACAATGACTTGCTTTTTAAAAATGGAAGTGAGGGAAGGGAAAACATTTTTTTTCCATAATAGATTGGCAGAGGTTTAAATTTTTCAGGATTCATCTAGGGATCCATTGACCAATGACATCCTGGCAAGAAAGCTTGGGCCATTTGGGAATTAAGTCTTAGACACTGTCTCTGCTTGATGTCTGACTAAACAGAGGTCAGAGTTCCATAGATGCGTTAATTTACTTAGATAATTTGGATGTTACTGAAGTTGTGTGAATTGATTCAGATTAACCAAGTCTGACTGCATGTTTGTATTTCACATATTTGTCAAAGTTTTCAGTAGTCCTTGACTGCCAGGAAGAAATACCAGACCATTCTCCCTGGCTTGGCTCTTCTTTAATTTCTCCTCCTTCATAGACATAAAGCTGGAAGAGGGCCAGGATGTCAAATATTTGTATCTTTTTCCTCTCAATCCTTGTTTCTCTAACCATCTGATGAAGGGGATTCACTAGCCTGACTCAATATCTTTTTCAGTTAGTGCCATAATAAAGATGTATATGGCTGTCCCAAATGAATGTACCATGTTGGACTGTGTCCTTCTTTTCATATTTTTTCTAGTGGGATAAGTATTTAGCACCAGGCACCCATCCTTTCTGTATTCATGAGTGATTAATAATTAGATCATCATCATCTTTACATTTGTATAATTTATTTTGCTTTTCAATGAGTTTTTATATCCAATTTCATACTTCATCCTCTTGGCAACATGGTGAGGTAAGTGAAGGCATTATCATTGTTTTACTAGTCTTGTAAAAGAGTCATGGAAGACTTACCATTATCACATTTCTTTTTTGTTCTTTTAGACTGGAATCTCCTCACTTTTCAACAATGAAAAAGTATTTACGTCTCCCAAAAGTTTTTGACTAGTTATTTATCATTTAATGTATTTTTCTACTTCATTTTTGTTGATTTCATAGGATTCAGAGGGTTTAGAGTTATGAAGAATCATAGAAATAGAGATATTTTGATCCAATGCCTTCAGTTTACAAATTAGAATACTGAAGCACAGAGAGTGGAAGTGATTTGTCCACAGTCCTTAAGGTAACAAGGAGACTTGGGATTTGTAAATCATATAAGCATCAAGTAGCAGAGATAGGATTTGAACCCAGGTCCCCTCATATGATAATGTGGCAACAAAGAATTCTGACATTTTTGAAAAACTATTGCAAAAAAAAAATCTGAATCAGAACACTGAATTTGAATCCTGCTTCAGATATTACCTGTGTGGTCCTAGAAAAGTCACTTTACTTTTGAACCATCTTTTCCATAGAATTGTTGTGAAGAAAAATCTGCACAAGTGTGTGTATTTTATAACAAGTCCATGTTAACCCTAACTGCATTAGATTGACTTCCCTAACTTTAGTTTGATGGATGAACTGATCCTGGAGTCTACCAAGAGACTGACCACAAGAAAAACTATAGGAAGAACACAAGGTTCTCAGTGGTCATTATGCTTCCCTGAGACACTTGAAAAACAAATAACTTACATTTTATAACACTTTCTAGTCTCTAAATACTTTCCTCAGAATAATCCTGAGAAATAAGTCATGAAAATATTGTTCCTACCCTATAGATGAGAAAAGTGAGAAATCAATTTCTTGCTTCTGATCATTTAACAAATCCATCTGAGTTGGCATATGAACCAAGGTCTCCTACATCCAAATCCAGCACTCTATCTACTATACCATGCTTCCCCTTGCTTCTGTGAAGATGCAGACAGTCTTTTGCAGAGTTGTTTAAGAAGAGAGTGAGAAAGTGCTATTAAGAGCGATGGAGGTGATGAAGAGTAATATGGAGCAATAGATATTTCTCAAATTAGACATGTGAGTCATTCCCTTTATGATATTGAATGTATAAGCGTCCATAAGAATTTATTGAGCACCTGAAATTTTTAAAGAGAAATTATTAATAAAATACAAGTCACTTTTTCAGTATTTATATTTTCCAAGTCAAATCAAGCCAACAAGAATTTAATGAGTTTAGTTTGTCCCAGGAACTGTATTAAATGCTACATAAGCCAAGAAAGGCAAAAATAGCCTCTATTCTCAAAAGGCTCAAAAACAATTAAGGCATTTAGACATAACTTGCAACTTATTTTAAGATAAGATGGCCATAATGGCAAAATGAAAATATGCAGACTAATGTAATATGTATCTTTTGACACTCTCTTCCAGAGTCAATTTGTTACATCTCCCCTCTTATAACTTTCCCCTCCCCACTGTGTTCTCTGCCCCTCCCTCAACACTTTGCTAGGGAGCCAGTTGCTATTCCTTCAGTTACATTTAACAATTTAAAATTGCTTTTGCAATTACTTTCATAAATTTTACAAAGGGATATTTACTTCAAAGACATTGGGAAAACAAATATTCCTCATCCTAACAATTCAGGTGTGCACACTCGATTTCTAGGGAGAGCAGGCTCCACTTAGCTCAGTTTCAATATAACTTCTGTCTCATCATTTTTGTGATTTGATATGGCATGATTGCCTGATGAATTTGAAACTCATCTATATCTGTCCTGGTCCTGAGTATTGCTTCCAAAATTCTCCCCTTTCTCCTCAAGTTATCAATGCTCTACTTGTCATAAATCCATGGACTATGGAATGACAGGATATAGAAACACATTTTGGACTTTTTGAACTCCTAGGAATCAGGATGCTCAAATCCCCTCATCAAAAAGAAGAAAAAAGCAAATGCAAATTGAAAGAACATAGGCGCTTTCACTGAGGACTTTCCCCTTATAACATGGATTTTCCCTGAATGCCATGAAATGAAAAAGTCATTAAGATTCCCCAAGAGGGAATGAGGGAAAAGAGGAGTCAACTAAACTTGATAGGACTTTTTTTTTAAACTTCTGTAGGCAATCAAAAAACATTCAATACATGAGTAGCTAACTGTAACCAGTTGTTTCAAAATATACATAGTAGTTCTCATCTCTCTAAGGTGCTTCCATTCCTCATCATGATTTTCCCTGCAACAAACTTCCCATGTTCTCTACATGGAGAAATTGTATAAAGCCAGCAAAGTTATGAGGTCTGCACATGACTCAATTTTCAGTCACATTAACTTCATGAATACTGAAAAAATAGAGCATGGATCTTGTGAAATTGTGGATTGAACCAGGGAAGTTATAGATGATGGAATGTATAAGTAGGTGGAATTCAGCAAAAAAATAGAACAGGAAGGTAAGACCATTGACCTTCTGAAACAAAGAAATGATAGTGAATAGATGGAGAAAATAAATAGAAACACGGATTTTAATTAGCAGTCAGCAGATATTCCCATCAAAATGAAAATAAAGTCTGTCTGTCTCTGTCTCTCTCCATCTATCTGTTTCTCTTTTTCTGTCTCTCTGTATGTCTGTCTGTCTCTGTCTGTGTCTCTGTCTCTGTCTGTCTCTCTTTCATAGACACACACACATACAGAGATTTAGCTAGTAGACAATGCTAGATCTGTCTTCCTAATCTGAAGTTTAACAAGGATGAGGTTATTTGAGTTTAAAAATTTTCAGTAAAATGAATGAGAGTTGAGGGGAAATAACATTGGAACAAAAACATTATCATTAAAATGTTATGACTGAAGCAAATATAAATGCATAGGAATATAATGGGAGATAATATAGAATAGTATAGAAATGCTGACTTAGGAATTAGAGAACCCGGATTCAAATACTAGCTCCATCATACACATTCTTTGTGACTGGAAAAGTCAGTAAACTTTTCTGGATTTCACCTTCTTTGTTGTTGGGAGGATCAAATGAGATAATATAAGTAAAGTACTTTGTAAATAATAAAAATACTAAATAGATCATCATTATCAGCAGCAGCAGTACAAATATTCAGGTATTGGGCTAAATAACCTGCTTGTCATATACCCATTTATAATGTGAAATTTTATTGGCAACACTCCATGTCTTCAGAATCACTGGGGGGAAAAGTACCTCCCACTCATTTGAAAGTGACTTGAATAAACTATATAAAAGGCCAAGAGAATTTTTTTTTTATTTTAAACACAAAATTTCCATTACATTTATTTCCAGACAGGCTCTTAATGAAAACATTGATCATGCTACCATTAAATTTAGATTTTTAGACTTCAGATTTTAAATAAACAGTTATCTGTCTCCTTTCCATTTTTCTTTTACTCTTTCCATTAAGGAAAATTAAATATCACATTTTCCCCAGCAAACCAGGAGCAACAAAACTCAGAAACATTATCAACATCTTTGATGGAAATTATTGAAGCCAAAGTAATATATCCCTATCAACCAATAAAATGCTCTTATTATTAAACTATAGCTTCAGCCTAAACCCAGATTTTAAATGAAAAATTACTTATTTTTATTAGAATTCCCATTTATAAATATAAATCTAATGAATTCTTACCCTTTTGGGCTAGTTGTCCCTTCTTTTCCATTGTTTCTATCATTACCTTAGTCCAGTCTCATTAACTTATTTCTACATTTCTATAATAATCTCTTAGTATATCTTCTTGTGTCCAGTTTCCCTCTTCCTACCTCTTTTTTTTCTGAGGCAATTGGGGTTAAGTGACTTGCCCAGGGTCATACAGCTAGGAAATGAAACCAGATTTAAACTCAGATCTTCCTGACTTCAGGACTGGTGCTCTAACTCTTCCTAACTCTTGAGTCCATCCTGAAAACCTCACCCAGAATAATTTTCTCTAACTTGCAAACTACTTTGTCTAGAATGTGCAATGATTCCCTTTTGGGGACCTCACCATATCAAGATTCAGATCTTGGAATCATCTATCTCCATCATCTACCTGACCTTACTGATCCATTTTTTTTTGATTTATCACCTTCTACCTTCCAGTCCCTTATGGTCCTTCACATGCCTCCTCCTACTTCCCTCAGTCATTTATTTTATGATTCTTCTATGATTTATTCATGCCATTCTCCTTACATAGAATATCTTAATAATTTCATCATTGATTCTACTCAATGAAATTTTCTTTGAATATGCCAGCCCAAGTTGATGCTTTCCCTATTATTCTTCTTTTAATTTATAGCAATATAGATACTCAGTTTGAAAATAACTTCAGAAACCATGTAGTCTGTATTACCTGAAAAATGATTCAATAAAATCACTAACAAGAGGTGATCAGGACTTTGTTTGAAGATCACCAGCATTAAAGATCTGACAAGACTCCAAGGCAGCCAATTTGTTTAAAAGTTGATAGTTTTAATTGTAAGGTAACTGTTGCTTGTTTTAAGTCTCCCTGGAGCATTGTATTAGTCCTGGTACTGTCCTTTGAGTCCATATAGAATAAATCTAATGACTATTCTAGATGGCAGTTATCATCCCTATCACTCAGATCTTCTCTTCTTCACATTAAATATTCTTATTTCTTCAAACAAGCCTTTCTATGGATTCAAGTTCTCTTTTCAGCCTGGTATTTACTCCTTTGGAAGTATTCAAGCTTGACAATTGGCCTTTTATCATGTAGTTCCTGATGGGGTAGCTAGATGGTGCAGTGAATAGAGTTCCAGTACTGGAGTCAGAAGGACCTGAGTTAAAATGTGACTTTAAACACTAAGGACTTACTAACTGAGTGACCTGGGCAAGTTATTTAACCTCAATTGCCCCATCCCCAAAAATAAATAAATAGATTTATTTTATGAAATTGTTAATATTGTCTCAATAAGGAAAGATACCATTGAATTTATTATTTCCCTCCTTTTGAACATTAAGCTTTGATTAACAGTTCAACATCACATTAATTTTCCCCTATTTTTGTTGTCATGTCATATTTTGAGCATATTTTGAGGACTTTGAGCACTTTATCATGGAGTAGTACTCTCTATGACAATTCCAGGATTGGAAAGGAAAAAAAAGAAATATATTGGTCAGGTTCTACAGGACTGTGGAAGATGGGAGACTACAGAACGGATAGGTTGGAAAATTTTATTTCATGAAGAATACAGAGAACTTATTATTATTGTGTGTCCTCTGTTCTTTAAGAGGACCAATAACATCATAATATCTTGATCTATAAGTGAGTTGAACTTAAGTGAGGCAGACTTGTGCAAATTCATCAGTCCCATTCTTTCCTCCAGAAGCATTAGAGTCTAAGGGCAAGACATGGATCAGGAAGACTGGCAGTTGCCCAGCATGTAGTGGGAGACTTGATCTTTATAAGCTAAAGTCTTTAGTAGGTCTCACTTTAAGGCAACACCCACTCAGTAGTGAAAGGCTAAGTAAGAATTGAGGTAAAAGATGGCCTAATTTGCTTTAACCAAAGAATTACAGAAGGGAAGACCTTCTGTGTTTTTGGACAGAACAGAAACAATTGTTATTTACACTCACTGAGCCATCAAAACCCAAACTATTAACTAGTGAAATTTGGGTCAGGGCCTATTATTGGTTAAGCAATGAGAACTAGAATGATTTGAGTTTAATGGTTTAGTCAAGTAGCTCTGTTTGAATCACAATGAGCTTCATCAAAGCCTGATTTTTCAGAGCTATTTTTTTCAACAAGTCATACATGAAAATTACATGGAACCAAAAGAATGAATTGACCCAGTTTTTAGTAAAACAATGATAATTGTAAATGAATACAACAGAAAAAATATAATGTCTCCTCTGAAATTCCAAGCTATTTTGTGAAGTATAAGTGATAAAAAAAATTATATTCCTTTGAACAGAGCATCTACTTGTAAGATGTGATTCCCTACTTGGACAGAAGATGGGGGAGGAGAAGGGAAAAAAGGGGGAAAAGGAAGAAAAAGAGCATCATTGTATAACTAGAACTGGCCTGTTGTGTCCCCCAGAAGGGCAGCTACTATTGCTCATAGATTGTTGTTTGTCTTTTATTCCCCCCAAAGACCAATGGCATCAGCAGAATGATGGATTTAAGTGAGGCAGAGATGTGCAAAAGTCATCTGCCCCACACTTTCTTCCAATCATTGGAGTCTTGTGAAATTGTGCAAGACATATATCAGGACAACTTGTAATGGCCCAGCAAATAAGAGTTTCAATGATTATAGGGATTGTGAATAGAAAATGGGAGTTCTAGGGTAGAGAGAAAGAGATGATGGATAATAAAGAAAATTAGTGAAATTATCTGTAGAAAGGGGCACAAAAAGGAAATTTAAAAAAAAAGCTATTGAACAGGACTTGTTGAATGGGAGAAGCTACTAGACATGAGAAGAATCTACTTGATTAACTGAGAAGAAAAGCTGGGGAAATAATTATAGAGTTATATAAAATTAGGGGGAAAAGGAACCAATAAGCAAAATTAATTTTTGTATATAATGTATTCCTAGTTGTGTTTGTTTCATTTAGCATCAGTTCAGATAAATATTTCCAGTTCATCATTTTTTATAGAACAATAATAATATCCCATGATCTCCATATTGTGCAACTTGTTCAACCATTCCCCAATTGATGGGCATCTACTCATTTTCCATTTCTTTGCTGCCACAAAAAGAGCTGCTACAAACTTTTTTTGCATATTTCAGTCCTTTTCCTTTATGATTTCCTTGGAATACAGACACAGTAGTGGCACTACTGGGTCAAATGGTATGCATAGGTTTATAGCCCTTTGGATGTAGTTCCAAATTGCTCTCCAAAATGGTTGAATCATTTCAAAACTCCACCAGCAATGCATTAGTGCACCAGTTTTCCTACATCCCCTCCAGGATTTGTCATTATCTATTTTGGTATGAGGTGTGAAATGTAGCTCTATGCTCAATGTCTGACATTATTTTCTCGTTTTCCCAGAAATTTTTGTCAAATAATGAGTTCTTATTCCAGAAGCTGGAGTTTGGGGTTTTATCAAATTCTAAATTACTCTACCTACATGTTGATTATTGTGTCATGCATATCTAATCTATTCCATTGATCTATCACTCTATTTCTTAGCCAGTACCAAATGGTTCTGATGAATGCTGCCTTATAATATAATTTTAGGTTTGGTATTGCTATTATATTCTTTTAAAAATAAAGCCTGCATATAATGGAGATTTGTGGGTTTTTGTACAACTTTTCTTTTTTTCTGTGTAGATACTCATGTTTGTTGATGATCTTCAAGTTCAGAATTGCAAAATTGCTTTTAAACACAAACAAAAATAAAAATAAATAAAATTTTAAAATAATCTAATCTCAGAACAGGAAATAGATCCATCTATAAACAAACAACTAAAGAAGAAAACAATAGGTCCTGATGGATTCATAGAACTTGATCAGATTTTCAAAGAATAATTAGTAGACATACTTCACAAATTATCCTCAAAAACTGAGAAAGGATTATCTAATCTGCACCATAGCTTTTAACTTTTTGATGGGAGATCATCTAGCTAATTTGTGTCAATATCTGAGCTCTAATCTCATTAGATAACTGTTCCACTCTTTTCTTTGGGAGTAATATTCTTTCATTTTTTTCTCTCCAGGCAAAGACTACATTTCTTTTCTCTATATTTACCCCATCTCAATTTACTAGTATGTGCTGGGTCTACAAAACTGTAAAAAAAATTAAAATGTACCTATATTCTATGGATTAATTTTGAAATGTTCAAATATGCTAGGTTTTTCTTGTGATATGTTTATTCTATTATCTAAAATATTAGCTATTTCTCCCAGTTTTGTGCAATCTTCATATTTGTACTTTACAATTAATGTTTTGTTAAATAACATTATTTTCTCATGGTCCTAATTTGTCATTTTGCAAAAATAATACACATTGTTCATGCATATGAATAGATGGACATATACTAAAATCATAGCAATTTTGAATTAGAAGGGACTCGAGAAGTCATTTAGTCTAACATTTAGCTGACTCATAATCCCTTTCTCTACATACAGCACACATACACAGGATTTAAAGTCAGGATGATTTGGTTTGAAGAACTTTTTCTGACACATATCAGCAGGATGACCATACTATTGTGACTTAAAATTCCTATATGACAAGCATATTTCTTTCTCCCAAATTACAAGTTATAGACATCATTGAGTTTGGAAAAAAAGCATCCACCTGGATGAGGAAAAAAATATCCAACCTGCATATATATTATACAGATCAAGTCAGAATCAAGACAATCAGAGATACACATACATGAATGAATGAATGAATGAATGAATGATTGGAATATTGTTCTTTTCATTGTTACATACCTATGCGTCATCAGTTAATCTAGGTTGTGTAACACCTGTTCTAAGTTACTATCAAAAATTATTTTTCTTTTGGAGGTAATAACTTCATAAACTGATTACAGATAGATAGATAAAGCATTTATTTTGCACAGTTGGTTCAGCTCTGGTAGATACAAATAATCTGGAAGTCTCACTTACCTAAATAGATCTTCGGGCTTGTTGCCACCATTATGTTTGCTCCTCTATTAACCCTTACTCAACGTCCCTGGGATTTGCCAAGATGCTGGATAGCGAAGCAAATGCAACCAAAAGAGACATTTACTCCTTTAATCTATTCAGAATTCCAATCCATTTTATCTCTGTACAGAGATTTCATGAAAAGTGGCTTCTCCACAATGCAAAATAGTGAAATCAAGCCTTTGGGGAAAAAAGAAAAGCATCTCCTCCTTACAGAAAAAGAGTGTCCTTTGGGTGTCCCAGTTTATGTGAAACTTAATCTATGCCAGGATCAAAAGGAAATATTGGGCTAAGGAGTTTTACAATAATTTCAAAGCCCTCCACAAAGCCAATCTGTATAATTTTGATAAAAATGTCTCAATGCCTAGACTGACCCTCTGGATCAGAGGGCTGGATTCTAGAATCTATCCAAGCACAGGATTGCACAATCTTCTGCTTGACCATCATCAGAGACAGTTCTGGGTTATATCCAGCAAGTCTCCAGGCCAGTCAAGATATAACAGATCCTGCTGAACATCTCAGTTTGTTTCACTAATCCATCTTTATTAGATTGATCATTCAATCCACTAGTATCATTATTTCATATCCATTCTTTTATATTTCCCATTCGATTATTTAAAAATATATATTTAAAGCTCAAAGAGATGTCTTTTCTAAAGCCACTAATATGAAATTCTTTTTGATTCTTAAATGTTACAAGTGGATTCTCCCCTTCAATATTTTCAATATATTTTGCATCAACTTATTGTCACCATTCTGTAGAATATAAGCTTCACCATTTTATTTTTGTTTTCATATACCCAGCATCTAGAACAATACAGATAGATAGACATAAAGTAGGCACAAATAAATCTATGAAAGAGTCAACAATTAGTTATCTATCTAGGTTGCTCAGTATACTGATGGAGTATTAGGTCTGGAATCCAGAAGACTTAAGTTCAAATCTATCCCCAGATACTTGCTACTTACATGACAATTAAGTAACTT
The DNA here is from genome assembly GCA_023553655.1 of Myrmecobius fasciatus. Taxonomy (NCBI): domain Eukaryota; kingdom Metazoa; phylum Chordata; class Mammalia; order Dasyuromorphia; family Myrmecobiidae; genus Myrmecobius; species Myrmecobius fasciatus. The sequence continues at coordinate 149,582 of JAJPUD010000438.1, forward strand.
AACCTCTGTTTGCCTCAGTTTCCTCAACTATAGAATTGACATAATAAGTGCACTTATCTCTCAGGGATGCTATGAGGATCAAAAGGATTAATATTTATAAAAATGCTTAGCCCAGTTCCTGGAACAGTAGGTAATTAATACATGTTTATTTCCTTTATTCCTTCTTTCCTTCTCCACCGTGTATTCAGCATGAACCATTGTGCTATTTTGAGGATACAAGTACAATCTAATTGAAATGGAACAATGGGAAACAGCTCAATTGCCAATTCAGCTATTTAGTTTTGTTTTGTTTTCATGCTTTCTCTTCTGCTGTACTTCTTTCTTTTCCCAATATGTTCATTTCCATTCTTCCATCCATGAAGCAGTTAGTTACTTCATGAAGAGAAATAATCTTCTTTCAATCCAAACCTGTCTCAATGTGTGGTACTCTCTATTTACCCTACAAAATATCCCTTAGCCTGAGTTTACTGTTAGTGTGATATGTGTTTACTGAATCTATTTAAAAACTTATCCAGTTTTTACAATTGTCTCTGTATCTGTGCAATCTCAGAATATAGATTTTTTTCAGAATTCTTAGACTTTAAAAGACTTGGAGGGTAGAGTTTGTGTTTAACTTCTTTTAAACAATTACATCCCTAGAAACAGTTAGGGACTAAATGATTATTTGTTCATTCACTCTGATGAGGATGGTGCTATGGACTAGTTGTCCAAAACCCAGAAAAAGTGACTTATAATGTCTTTGGTCAGTTTTGTATAACCTCAAGGAAACCAAATGCTGGTTCCCAGCATAGGGATAAGAGTACTCCAATGTAAAATACACCTTGAGTTCAAATCCCAACCTTGACACTACATGGCTTACGATCTGGAAGAAAGTATTTTCTCAATAATTTGCCATCTGCCCCCATTTTCCTCTCAGAAGTGAGGCAGAAGAGAGTTTGAATCTCAGTTTGGGGCTGATGTTGCATCCATTCCAAACTCAGCAGGCAGACTCCCAGCACATCTATTTCAAAGGAACGGCTGTCAGAGGCAAGGCTGCTGCTGGGTAGGAGACCAAAACACAAAAGGAAGCTACATATTTCAAGATCTGACGCAGTCAGAATGCTGTCTCCTCTATGACAGATGACAAGATTCCACAGTCTGTTAAACAACGCTTAGCAATGTGTCTCTTACACCCTACTGCTCAGCGATGGGCACTTTGCACGTTGTGGGCGGACTTCTGCTTTCTGCCTTCTGCAGATGCCCTGATTAGTGATTAATGGAAGAGGCAGAGGGATTTAAGAGGTGTGTTGTTATAGGGAAATGGCATTTTAAGTGAAGTCTCTAGGCAAGCTGTCTAAACATATTCAATTCAGCAAATTTTCATTGAGCATTTACTCTGCTCAGGACTGTTAGAATTAGAGAATCTCAGAGTTAGAAGGGACCTCAGAAAGCACTTATCCCATCTTTACCTATTCAAGAATTCATTTTACCACATCCAGTCTTTAACTGAAGTTCTCTACTGAAGCAGCCCTTTCTCATCCTGAATATCTCTAATGGCTAGAAAGTTTTCTTGACCTGCAGACTGAATTTGGCTTTTTGCACTTTCTACGTACTGATAGTTCTGTCCTCTGAGGCTGGATAGAACAAATTTAATTCACTTTCCATCAGGCAAATTGAAGGCAGCTATCATATTCTCTTTAATTCTTCTATTCTGCAGGATAAACATTTCCAATTCTTTCAACCCATCCTCATTCTCTTTTGAATTTGCAGTTCAGCCTAGTTTTCTCCTTAGGAGATAACCCTTCTAGGATCAATTAATCACTACTAATCTCATCTGTGGCTGCTAGGTAGCTCAATGGATAGTGTTGAATCTGAGGGCAAGAAGACTCATCTTCTTAAGTTCAAATCTGACCTCACACATTTACTGGGTTGTGTGAATTGGAGCAAGTAGTTTAGCCCTCTTTGTCTCAGTTTCCTCCTCTGTAAAATGAACTGTGGAGTATCTTTGCCAAGAAAATTCCTAATAGAGTGACAAAGAGTCAGGAACCATGCTGTTGATTCAAGCCTGGGATATTAACTGCCTTAGACTCCTCTCCCTTCTGATTGAGAAAAGTACTAAAAGAGAAAAAGTACTCCCAGCTTTTTGGCAGAATTTGGACTTGCAGCTCATTCACTTGATTCTGTGACTCTGCCTGATTGCAGGAATAAGATACTCCCATGCTAGGTACCTCCAGATGTCTACCTCTCCTTTATAATTCCGTGTGTGTGTGTGTGTGTGTGTGTGTGTGTGTGTGTGTGTGTGTGTCTGTAGTGTGTGTATGTTGGGGAGGAGGTTATGTGTATTGACTTCTCCCATTAGATGAAGGGACTGTCTTTTTTCTTTTCTTTTTTTTTTTAATCCCAGCATTTAGCACAGTATCTGCCACATGTTGTTATGGTTGTTTTCCAGTTATATCTGACTCTTCATTATCAAATTTGGGGTTTTCCTGGCAAAGATACTGTAGTGGTGTGTCATTCCCTTCTCCAGTTCATTTTACAGATAAGGAAACAGAAGACTGAGGCAAACAGGATTAAGTAATGTGTCTAGAGTCACTCAATTAGGAAGTTTTTGAGGCCAGATTTGAACACAGAAGATAAATTTTTCCTGACTTCAGGGACAATGCCCCATCCAATGGGCAACCTAACTTAATAATTTTTTATTAGTTGAATTGAATTGATAAGGCATGATCCTGAGACTATACCATCTGGATGGTCCTTCTATTTTCTATCTTACCAGTGTCTTTCCTGTAATATGATCCTCAGAACTTAAAACTCCAAACATTGTCTAAACTAAAAAAGAGAATGATAGGACTTCCCAGTACCCTCATCCTGCAAGCCCAATTAGCTCCAGAATCCATATAAGATGGCCAAGACATTGGAGTCCTTGCCAACATTGAAGTTACCCTTACTCTTACTTGCTGTTTTGCTCAAATTATGTGACTGCTCACAGGACTTTGATGAGATAGGAGGTAACAGTTCTTTTCCTTCTGGTGAGATGGAGGACTGCCTGGCCTTGCCATCTGCCCTGAGACTGCCACCTAAGGTTTTTTGTTTTTGGTTTTTTGGTTTTTTGGTTTTGTTTTGTTTTGTTTTTATTAATATGCTCTACCTCTTTACTCTTTGGTTATTAGGTATAGTTCTTAGACTTACTATAAATAATATAAGGACATTAAGGCCCTATCATCTGCTTTACTGCCAGATCTTTGGTATTTCCAGGTTTTTTCATCAATCCTATAATTAAACTTTCTTTTATGTTTTCTTTCCCTAAATTGGAGTATGAGCTCCTTGAGAGCACAGATTGTTTCATTTTTTCTCTTTATATATCTAGCATTTAGCATAGCCCTTGACACACGGTAAGAGTTTAGTAAATGCTTTTTTCATTCATTCATTTTCTGGTACTGGACACTATGCCTCTCTTAACATACTACATGATTACATTTGCATTTAGGCCTATCATATCAACTGTTAATTTGCTTTTCAATTGAACTCCCAGGTTTTTTTGTTCAGACAAATTTCTTTCTGGCTATAAAAATTTCTCCAGTCTTGTACTTGTGACATCTAAACCCACACAAAGAGAGAATACTGCCTCTAATATTTTGATTGATTCACATTTCTATAGCAATTAATCATTTTTAAATAACTTAAAATACTTTCCCAACTGATTCTTGCAACTCCATGAGGCAGATAGTAAAAGTTCTAATTATACCACCTATTTTACAGAGAGAGAAAAACTGAGATCCAGAAAATCTAAGATATTTTTCTAAAATCTTAGAACTCATATGTGGCACAGCTGAGAGTTGAATCCAAGTCTATTGACTCCAAGTACAATTCTATTTCCATAATTTTATGCTGTCGTGCCAAAGAAGTTATTTTCCTTAAAGGAATTACAGTAATTTAATGAGACAGTGTAAGAACATAGAGGAAATAATTGTACATAGAGGAATGAGAGAATTTAATGAATTCTTAAATTTACTATAACTAATATCCAAAATTTGTAATATAGACAATAAGTAATATGGATTGTTTAAATTCAATTTGTCTTGAGATAATAATACTTCACATTTCCATAGTAAGGGAACTGGATAAGGCAGACACATAGCTTGAAGTTATTTCAGGATCTGATAATGCAGTTGTATAGATAGATAGCTGAATGATTGATCAGACTGACGGATGGAAATAGCTTGCAATAGATAGATAGATAGATAGATAGATAGATAGATAGATAGATAGATA
>JAJPUD010000438.1:153842-329497 GCA_023553655.1 Myrmecobius fasciatus
ATAGATAGATAGATAGATAGATAGATAGATAGATAGATAGATAGATAGATAAAAGAAAGCATCTATAAATATCTTCCAGACATTATACTAAGCAATGGGTTTAGTATAGTCACAATGGGAAATGTCTTCAGAAAGTTCATCTGCTTCCTCCTTTTCAGGAAAACACCGGCCTCCAGAAAAAGGCTGGGAATGGTGGATAAAAGTTCCTTCATTGCTTATTAGTATTCAACAATGGATATACAAAGTGAGAATAGATTTCCCAGGTGCCATGTCTCAACAATTACAGTACATGATATTTCTTTGTGAAACTATTTGGTCCACAAATCCAACCACCAATGAAATCTGTTAGTTATAAACTTGAACAGTTTGGAATTTCTTCAAGTCTTCATCTAATAGAAATAAATTTTCAGAAGGAAAAACAACATATCTCTGCCATAAAGACTATTTGTAGAATTGCAAATAGTTGGTTTCATGGAACACAGTGCATTCCCTTAAATAGAAGCAAAGAGATCAAATGTTGACATTACAGAGCCTCAGTTTTCATCCTTTCTTATCCCTTTCATCTGTCCACCAACATACTCCCTATGCACAATACCGTGAGGTTCAGAGAATTTTCCACAAATATGGAATGAGAATCTTAATGGCATGCATATTAATGAATGAGCCTTATTCTCCGTTCAGAAGTTGGGACATCAGGTTTCTTTACTGATGATCCCATGCTGCGCCTTATTATGATGGTCTGGGAATGGGGTTGTGGGGTATGGATTAGATAATTTTACATTTTTCTTAACATATGGTGTGTGACATTGTTATTTTATTTTTATCAAATATATAAGTTCATTGGTTAGGAAGCTCCAGGTAAACTCTTTATCAATGCAGTGATTTGTCTATACCACAGGGTGCTTTGAAATAAAAGATTCTTTATAACTTGAAATCTTTTATTTTATAATTTTTATATAGTTAATTTAAAAAACAGAAAGAAAAAAGAAAAGGAATGCAAAACAAAATAAAACAAAACAAAACAGAATATTTTCATGTACCCAGAAGAACATCAGGAAGAATTCAAAATGTATAATAATAAATTGCCAGTTCAAAAAAGGATATATAACAGTAGAAGAAATTGGATTCATGAGTGTCCATCTTTTCTTTCCTTCCTAACTTGGAGTCTTAAAGAAAGAGTTCTTGACTTTGGGTTGGTTAACATGTTTTTAAAAACAATTTTGACTATTGTATTTACATATACACACACATGTTAAAAACAATGTCTACAATGATTCCTCATGGTAAATGAATAAGTGACTTGTTCAGGGTGAAATAGCCAGACTATATCAGAGGTGATTCTTCCTGAATCACTAATTCATTTGGTCATTTATGGCACTATTTACTTTTGATTGATTTGTTTTGTGCAACTTGAAAAGAAAGCGAGAATGATCCAGGATAACTAGAGAAAGATTGGATAGACAGGACAAGTGGAGGGTGGGTAATTCTGAGAACTGAATCTATTTTTCCATCTAGTCTGTTTGAATATGGGAGGTGAACTTGAGGACAAAGTTTAGAATTATTTTAGTGTGTAGTCTATAAGTTGATGGTGACTGCCCTGACATTCTACTCTCCATCAAGGTCTATTTTAGGAGAGCCTCTACAATGGATCTTGGATTTGCAGTATATCCTGTGCTCTATGATTGGGGTCTGAATGGATTTACTTAGTCTTTTTCTCTGAAAGAGTAGGAGGAAATTTTCTTTAATCTCAACATTTTTATGAGTTACCAAGCAAATACTTATTGCAATTATGATTCCATGTGGTTCCTCCATTTAATTAAATAGTTACCAAATTTGACTTGGCATTTCAAAGTCAGGCAAAGAGATTTTCCAACATGTGGGGTGCTTTGGGATATAAGATTTTTATGTTAATTTTAGTTATTAATACTTTTGAAAATAGAATACTGAAATCACCAAGAGAACTTATTTTTAGATGTTCATCATAGCATACTCTATATATATATATGACAAGTGTTAAATAGTAATAAAATTGATTCCTTAACCTCTCCAAGCTCTGGGGAGTAATGGCTCCATATGTGTTCACAAAAAGGAAATGACCAACATGTGCTGAGGATAGTACTGGCAGCCAGAGAAGTCTGTGTTTCTGCCAGCTGCCAAAACAGCCTTGTGGTGCCCTGCCCTATTTCCTATTTGATTGACTTCTTTGAGACTTTTAAAATGCTAAAAGGGACATGGCTAGAGTCAACAAAACTTTGAGAAGTTTTGAGAAGAGAAAAATCATTTCGCAGATTGATGGGGGAATGGGGAAGGAAGGGCAAAGATAAGAAATAAAAGAAACTTCTATTGGAAGGAAGAGGAAATTTCCTTTATACCTTTTAGAGACATATGAACAAAAAAGTCCATAAATAACTAAAGTTCTTTGATTTTGCATGGATGAGGAATTTTGAGAGGGAAAAATGAAGTTGGAGTAATTTTTGTATAATTAATTGCAACAAATAGCCAAACTTTGTGTTCAAATTCAACTTTAAAATCAGTGAAAGTGTATATTGGATAAATTGGTAATCAGAAACTGTTGTTCCTCCAAAAACAGTAATACTCCCCCGCACCAGGCAATTGGGGTTAAGTGACTTGCCCAGGGTCACACAGCTAGGGAATGTTAAGTGTTTGAGGTCAGATTTAAACTCAGGTCCTCCTGATTTCAGGGTTGGTGCTTTATCCACTACACCATCTAGCTGCCCCCAGCAGTAATACTTTTTTTAAAAAAGAAGAGAAAGAGTAAAATCAGGTATTGTACAAAGCACTGGCAATATAAACAAAGGCAAAAGAATTCCAGTTTTTATAAAGCTTAAACTCTACTGGAAGAGAAATCATGCTCACTATATGAAAATGACACACACACACATATGTGTGTGTGCATGTGCATGTGTGTGTGTGTGTATGGAATTAATTGGAAGTAATCTTAAAAGAAAGATATTAATGTTATGGGGTTTAGGAAAGACTTCTTGCAGAAGGTGATACTTTAGCTAGAGTATGAAGATAGTCTTGGAAGCCAGTTTATAGAGATGAGGAGGAAGAGAATTCTAAGTATGGAGCTACTATGTGAAAAAGTTGAGCTGGAAGATGTAATATTGTAGGCTAGGAGCAGCCAGGAGGACAATGCCACTGGATCACAAAACAAATGGATAGTGTGCTATAAAAAAAAAAAACTGGAAAAATAGGAAGGGACCAGATATAAAGGCTTTTAAAAGTCAAAAAAACAGATATGATAGTTAGACCTAGAAATACATGGGAGCCCCTAGAATTTATTGAATAAAAAGGTGATAGGTACAGTTCTGTTCCTTGGAAGACCAATTCAAGAGCTGAATGGAAAATAGACTAGAATAGGAAAGCTTCCTCCAGCTCTATTAGGAATAACCCCTGGTGTCTCCTAAGTCAAGAAGAAGAAAATATATGGAACTCTAGTTAGGTTGAGAGGCTCAGTAGCTTATCTCCCCATCCATGGGATTATAAAAGCATGGTGCATGTTTTATTTTCCTTCCCTGGATTATTATTTCCTGATCTTAGATAAATGAGCATGATACACAGGACACATAAGGTTATAATTTGTAAGCTTTAAAATATCAGAAGAATTATCAAAAGTACCATCAGTTATCAGAGGTGGCAGGAGGAATAGCCAAGTTCAGTGAAAGCCAGCCCTGAGACATACCTGCTTGCCCCTGCCCAACATTGAACTGAACTGGAAGCCAAAAAAAAAACCATATTACATAATCAAGGGAAGTAACTTGTCCATTGACCATGATACATTCCTTAAAGAGGAAAAAAAAGGACTTTTGGGGCTAAGAAGTACCACTCCAAAATACTGTTTTGAAGCAACTATTTTAAGTACATCATCCCTACCATAGAAATGGACATTTATTAACTATGCACTATGTGCCAGATATGGTATTAAACATATTACCAATGTCACTCATTTGAGGCAATGCTATTATACAATAAGAAATGATGAAACGTAGGAAGACCTGTATGAACAGATGCAAAATAAAGTTAGCAGAGCCAGGAAAACATTGTACACAGTAACATCAATATTGTCATAATGATCACCTGTGAAAGACTTAGCTACTATAATCTATACAATAGTAGAAAGACTCAGGATAAAAAAATGCTATCAACAATTCCAGAGAACTAATGAACTTTGGTTGCAGATTAAAGCATATCTTTTCCCCCTTACTTTATTTTTTCTTATTTTTTTCTTGAAACATGGCTAATTTGGAAAAGTTTTTCATGACTTAAAGTATAATTGACATCACATTGATTATCTTCCCAATAAATAGGAGAAAGGTTGGAGGGAGAAAAAAAAATTTGTAACACGAAATTTTAAAAAATGTTAAAATAAAGTATATGTTTTTTAAAAGACATTATTTATTTGATCTTCACAGCAACTCTGGCAAGTAAGTGCTATTATTTGCTTCATTTTATAATTGAGGAAATTGAGACAAATAGAGGTTGTTACTTGATCATTGTCTCACAGATACTGAGTATCTGAGGCTAAATTTGAACTTGAATTTACTGACTTCAGGATCAGTACTCTGTGCACTGAACCACCTGCTTAGGGACCAAGTAGATGGTGAGAAGAGAGAATGTACCTCATTTAAGAGGGAGTTGTTTTTGTACTTTGGTTTACTTTCTCAGTAAATATGCTTTATTAAATATCTCTTAGGATTTCTAGTGGCGTGTTTTGACTCATCCCAGCTCCTCTGCCTGTCTTCTTCCCTTTGGCTTACAAGCTTTTGGGTGTTCAACCTATAATGACACTCTAGTGTCATCTTATTTCTTAATTGGTATTCAGTTTAGCGATCTTTTATTTTGTGCAGAGCAGAAAACAACAGAAGAAAAGATCACTTTTAGGATCTTACACGATACAAATTGAGATTCAATAGAGACCTACAATTGTATTCAGATTTTTAGAAGCCATTAAAACATAATCCTGACCAAAATTTTAAAAAGTCATAATTTAGGAAATAAAGCTAAAAATACAAAGAAATGGAAGACATTGAGGTTTATGAGTCTTTAACTGGTACTAATAAAGGTTCAGATACTTGTATGGGTGTGCTACAGGGCTGAACATAATTAAAAAATGCCACAAGAAAACAGGCAGTGTTAAAACAAAATGCTGAAAATAGAAGAAAGTTGCTGATATCTCCTAAAACAACTAACCTAAAATAGGTCAAAATAGATCATTAGTTTACCAAATAAGCACAACTTCAATAGTATCCTAGATAATATATTTCAAAAGCAACATAAATGAAAACTTTGTACGCCAGAAAATACAGTGGTAACATAAAGAATCTCTGGATCATTTTCTGAAAAATAAAATAATCTTAAAATGAAAAGTGAGTGTGGAAGCAGGTATTTATTAAGCATCTATTATGTGTAAGGCACTGTGCTGTGTTAGATAAATATTACTTTAATTCATATGGAACTTTCAGATTAAAAAAAACAAATTTTATAATCAGTTAAAAAGAAAGAGTTTATTATCATTGAACTACAATGAGGATCATACAAAACTTTGCAGCTATCTTTATCAAAAACAGGAGAATTCAGTCATATATTTCTTTTTTTTCAGTCATATATTTCAAAATGCAATAGGCAAACACTTGCAATCAAGGATAACTTGCTTACTGAGTATAATCATACAGAGAAAAATTGATTTTTAATGAAACAGAAGACTTTGAAGCACAACTGATGAAAAAATAATCAGGATTGTACAAACAAGGATGAAGAGGGCAAGAGAATTACATATTTTATGAAATTCATGTTCACTTAAACCATAACATATACACACATACACAAACAAATAACAGGGAAAAAAACAGGGAAAGGAGAGGGTAGAAAAGAAGAGAGGATTGCTATAAGGAGACAAATTCCAATTCTGAAGTATGAAAGAAAGAAAAGAAAAGAAAGGATCAAAAATTTATAGTTGGAGTCAAGGCAAGAAAAACAGAACAGAATCAGTCAATCAACTACTCTTTTACTAAATGTTGAAGATAAGAAGAAAAGCAAAAAATTGAAAACAGATGGCTTATAAGTGTTGAACAAGTTCTTTATCTCTCCCTAACTGTTTTATAAGGAAGATTGTGGAGATAAAGATAAGAAAATGCATAAGAGATAAGACAGAGGGAAATAAAAAACTCTCATTGTTGTGAGTGTTAATGGAATGATCATCCATAAAGTGTAAGGGGGCAAGAGAATGGATCAGAAATCAGGACTGAACAACTTATTGTTTACTAGAAAAACATTTGAAATAAATAGTTAAAATGAAAGTTAGAAATACAATTTATTATGTTCCAAGTGAATTCAAAATAGCAAGGGTAGTAATCATGAGTTAGACAATGCAAATGCAAAAATAAGCCTGATTAAAACAGTTAAAGAGGAAAACTACAATAGGCTTAAAGGAACCAAATACAATGAGATCATATCAACTTCTGACATATTCACACAAAGCATAGCAATGAAATACTGTACTTAAAAGAAAGTGTTAATTGATTTACAGGGATAAATGATCTGTAAAATTTTAATAGTTGGGAACCTGAGTATTTCTCTTTTGGACCTAGAGGAAATCTAACAAAAATCAATTAAAAAGCATTTATTAAAGTGCCTATTATGTTCCAGATACCATACTAAGCACTGGAAATATAAAGACAAAAGATAGTCCCTGCCCTCAAGATACCGACACTCTAATGATTGATTGCAGACACACACACACACACACACACACACACACACACACACAAGTCATATATATAAATATTTTATATATATGGATATATATATAAGCATATATATATATGTATATATCCATATATATATATATATATTACAAGAAAGGCAAATGAATAAAAAGGGTTTGGAAAAGACTTGCTATAAAAGATTTAGTTGGAATTTAAAATGTCAGGGAAGCTAGTAGATAAAGCTGATGAGAGAGCATTGTAGGCATGGAGAACAATTAGAGAAAAGGCCCAAAACCAAGAAATGGAATTTCTTGTATATAGAATAGGAAAAAAGATCTGTATCACTGAATTTTAAAGTATGTAATGGGGAGTAAAGTATAAGAAGCCTGGAAAAGTAGGAGGGGACTAGGTTATAAATCTCTTTAAATGCCAAATATAGAATTTTGCATTTAATCCCAGAGGAGACAGATAACCACTACTATTTGTGCAGTAACGAACTAACAGTCAAATTTGTCAGGAAAATCAATTTGGTGGATGAATGGAAGTAGGATTAGATTGAAGAGAGATTTGAAGCATGTAGATCCACCATCAGGCTATTGTAATAACCCAGATATGAGATAATGAATGCCTGCAGTAGAATTTTAAGAGTAGAATTGTATCAGAGGAGAAAAAATGATGTATTTGAGATATATTACATAGGTGAAATGCATAACCCTTAATGAGTGATAAAATATGAAGGGTAAGAGATAACAAAGAATCAAAAATGCTTTTAGAGTATAAGCCTGAGGGATTAGAAAAATGGTGTTGTCTTTCTTCTACAATAGCAGAGAGGCAAGAGTGTAAGTGTGTTACATTTTGGACAGGTTTAATTTGTCTGAGATTGAGATATATAAATGGCAGTTGAATATGTGGATTTGAGAGTGGAGAGTTTGGGGCAAAATAGGTAGATTTGAGAATCATCAGCAAAAATATGGTAATTAAATCCACAGGAGTTTATGAAATCACCCAAATGAGGTAAAGAAGGACAACTAAATCACTCTGGGAAATCTATGGTTACAGGATACAATCTGGATAAAGATTCAGCAAAGGAGACTGAGAAGAGCAGTCAGATAGGGAGGAAAATAATCAGGAGAGAGGGTATACTCCAAATTTAGAGACAAAATTTTAAAAGGGAAGAAATTAAGAATATAGCATTACAAATGTTGGATATGATGGTTCTTTGTTTTGAAATTACTGAATATGACAATAGATAAGTGGTCAAGGGATATAAACAGACAATTTTCAGATGATGAAATTAAAACCATCTCTAGTCATATGAAAAGTTGCTCCAAATCACTATTGATCAGAGAAATGCAAATTAAGACAACTCTGAGGTACCACTACACACCTGTCAGATTGGCTAAAATGACAGGAAAAGATAATGATGAATGTTGGAGGGGATGTGGGAAAACTGGGACACTAATACATTGTTGGTGGAACTGTGAACGGATCCAACCATTCTGGAGAGCAATTTGGAGCTATGCTCAAAAAGTTGTCAAACTGTGCATACCCTTTGACCCAGCAGTGTTTCTACTGGGCCTATATCCCAAAGAGATCTTAGAAGAGGGAAAGGGACCCACCTGTGCAAGAATGTTTGTGGCAGCCCTTTTTGTAGTGGCTAGAAACTGGAAACTGAAGGGATGCCCATCAATTGGAGAGTGGCTGAATAAATTATGGTATATGAATGTTATGGAATATTATTGCTCTGTAAGAAACGACCAGCAGGACGATTTCAGAGAGGCCTGGAGGGACTTGCATGAACTGATGCTGAGTGAAACAAGCAGAACCAGGAGATCATCATACACAGCAACAACAGTATTACATGATGATCAATTCTGATGGACATGGCTCTCTGCAACAAAGAATTGTCTCAAACCAGTTCCAATTGTTCAATGAAGAAAACCATATACACCCAGAGAGAAGGATATGAAATATGGACCACAACGTAACATTTTCATGATCTCTATTGACATTTGCTTGCATTGTGTTGCCTTTCTCTGATTCTTTTTTTTCTTGTAGATAGGATTTTTCTTGCATAACTTCTCAAGCATTTCAACATTATTAACATGTAGTGGACTTCCTGCCATCTAGGGGAGGGGAGGGGACTGGGGGTAAAATTTGTAATGGAAAGCTTTGTAAAGATCAATGTTGGGAAACTACCCATATACATGTCATACAAATAAAAAGCTTTAAATAAAAAAAAAGTCTTCCATAATGAACAAAAAAAAAAGAAATTACTGAATATGAATAAAAGAAATACATATATATTCTGTTATGTATAACATGTATATATAAAAAACCTGTACATGTATTAAGGCTTCAATCCTCATAAACAAATGAAAAGTAGCAAAAATGTTAAATATAATCTTTACTAGCCACAATGCAAAAAAGATGATAATTAATAAAATACATTAGAAGAATTACAATTTAATTGAAGAATAAATAATTCAATTACTAGATAAAAGTACAAGTCATGAAAACAATAGGTACTTTCATCAAAGAAAATGAAAATAGTGAAACATTAAAACAAACTTTTTTGGGATACAGCCAGAATAATTATTTTGGGAGAATATACACATCCATACACACACACACACACACACACACACACACACACGCACACACACACACAATCACGCAATACATATTTATATATGTATACACATGCATAAAATTTGGAAAATGAAAGTAGGGATTTTTGGAATTAAAAGCAAATCACCATTAAACTAATAAATTAAACTGTGTTTTTGTAAAATAGACAAAAAGCTGTCTAATTTTTAGAAGAGAAAAAAATTAATTGTTAGTATTAAAAGTCAGACAGAGAAAGAGAAAGAAAATTGACAATTAAATAATCAAATTATTTTGCTCAATCACATGCTAACAAAATGGATAAATTAGATGAATATATGGATGAATGAATGTTGTAACTACATTCTAAGGATATTGGGGGACATAATAAAAAACAAGCAAACAAGATAAGCATGCAGAAAGACACAAAACCACATGTTCTTGTATATACAACACCTTTTCTCCTCAGACACTGTCACCATTCTCATTATACCATGTCTGCACTAAAGCCTATATCATGCTGATTGGTCTTTCTGCCTCAAGTCTCTCCACATTTCATTCCATTCTTTATTCAGCTATCAAATCAATCATCTTAAAGTATAAATCTGATCCTGTCATTCATCTATTTAATAAACTACAGTGACTCCTACCTCCAAAATCAAATAAAAAATCCTCTGCTTTACATTTAAAGCTAAACCCCTTCCCCTCCCTTTTCAGTTTTCTTATACCTTTTTCTTCCTTGCCTCCCACTTATCCTTCAGTTCATTAACACTAACTTCCTTATTGTTCTTTGCAAGAGACCATTGATCTTCAGATTCTGGCAATTTAATTATCTATTCCCCATGCCAGATATATTCTTCCTTCTCAACTCCTCTGAGCTCTCTCAAGTCCTAGTAAAACTCCACTTTTTATAACAAGCCTTTCCTGATATTTCTTAGTTCTATATCTTCTTTCTATTATCTCCAATTTTTCCTGTTTATATTTTATTTTCTGAAGTTGGTTGCATGTATTCTCCCTCCTTAGGCTATGAATATATAGTTCTAAATCTTGTCTTCATCTTAGTATTAGAATCTTAATTTTTCTTTGTATCCTTAGTGCTGTGCCTGGCACATAGAAGATACTTAATAAATTATTATTGACTGACTGGCAACTGCATACACTTGCTTTCTCACACACAAACATTCTTAATTGAGCACACAGAAGATAAAAGAAAGATGAAAAAACTGAAGAAAAGGTGCTTTGGGGGCTAAGGACTCACCAACCAGTAAAAGAGTAGGTCAGTGAAGTGAGAGAAATGGAAAAGTGGTAATGAATGTGAACCAGTGGGCTGGCTTATAGTGAAGAGAAAGAGTAGTTGGATCAAAAAACAGTTTTGGATTAGTCAGTAAGGAACCACAAGATTTTAGCTGTGTTTTATTATTTTTGAAAGCATTATAATGCCAAAACGTTGTAAAAACAAACAAATAAACAAAAACACAGTAACAACAAAAGACATTGAGCCTAGTTAATTAAAAATATTTTTTCAGGCATTCAGTATGTTTTTCCTAAGTGCTGAGGACAAGATAAGAACTTAACTATTGGTGATTTTTTGTTTGTTTGTTTGTTTGTTTTTAATGAGTGGTTCCCTGAGAACCACTATTTCTTTTTTTCCCTTTTTTAGTAAATGTATTTATTTTTAATACACATTGCTTTATGAATCATGTTGGGAAAGAAAAATCAGAACAAAAGGGGAAAACCATGGGAGAAATAAAATAAAATCAGAAACATGCTATGTGAACATACCATATGTTGATTTACATTCAGTCTCCTTAGTTCTTTTTCTGGATGCAGATGGCATTTGCTGTCCAAAGTGTATTGAAGTTGCTTTGAATCTTGGAACCACTGAGAAAAACCAAGTGTTTCATAGTTGATCATTGCACATTGTTACTGTTATTGTGTACAATGTAGCACTGGTTCTGCTTATTTCACTCAGCATCAGTATGTGTAAATCTTTCCAGGCTTTTCTATAATTCAGCTTGAGAAACATTTCTTAGCCCCTTGCCTTTTTATTGAGGTTGAAAAATTGGACAAAAGAAAAGCAAAACTGACTCAGCTAAACTCTTTATATAAAATAAAACAATAGAGCACTGAACTGTGAGTTAAAAGTCTTTCATTCTAGTTCTGTCTTTTTTTTTAACTACTCTTGACTAAATTACTTGTGTGATCAAGGGCATGTTGCATTACTTTGTGAGACTTTCATTTCCTCATCTATCAAATGATGGAATTCTATTAACCTTTTTGAGATTTTCGCTTAATATAAGAAAAAAAAATTCCTAACAATTGCAGCATACCTAAAGTAGAATGGATTGCCTTCAGGGATAGTGGATTTCTCTTCAATAGAGGCCTTCATACCAAAAGAACATTTTTTGGGGGGAACATAGTAGAGAATACTACTGTTGGCTTGCTGCAGGTTAAGCTCAATGACCTTTGGCATCCTTTCTCTCTCTAATACTGAGATTTCTGGAGGAAAAAAGACTGAATTCACATTTCAGTTGGGTATTTTGGCATGGTATAGGGACAGCTGATTATAGGCTTGTTTCCTAAGTTAGCAAAGTTTTCCCTTAACTATATAGCTCCCATCATCTTAAATTGTGGGTTGTATCCCCATAATATAATATTATAACTGAATGTGAGGGTCATAAAATTATGATTTATTATCAGTAAATATTTGATTCATATGCTTATATATGTGTGTGTGTGTGTGTGTATATCTGGACCTGGGCTTCTGTAAAAATTTCTTGGATGAAAAGGAGTTATGAATGGAAAAAATTTAAGAAGTCCTAATATGGTTAAACATTTAGATCAGAAAATTTGTTATTTTGACTATTTTGCTTCCTTGTTCTATAAGTCAAGAAATTCCAGATGTAATATTAACTAAAATAAGATAAATTAGTGCTGATTCTTTTATTATTTGGAGGTAAATAAACATGTCAGGTTGAATATAGGGGAAAATGATTTTTGGAAAGTGGTAAGAACTACAGAAGAATCTCAACTCATATCTGAACCATGAATTCCTTCTACAATATCTCTGACAAGTGTTCATTCACTTTTCCCTTGGACAATTCAAATGATGGAAAATTTACCAATTCTCAAGGAAATCCTTGATTTTTAGATAGTTCTAATGTTAGGAAGTTCTCTTTACAATGAATTGAAATATGCCTCTTTGCTGCTTCTACTCATTGGTCCTAGTTCTTCCTTCTCAAACCATATCCAGTACAAGTTTATAGTCACTTCCATTTATCAACTATTCACATATCTGAATACAACAACCATGTTATTCTAAGTGTTATCTTTTGCAAGCTAAATAAACTTACATCAATCATTTCTCATATGACATCATTTCCAGTCCTTTCATAATAATGAGAACTGGCTTCAATTTGTCAATATTTCTCTTATAATGTGGCATTCAGAATTGACTATCTTATATCATATTTAATCAGATTAATGTATAATACAATGGGAATACCATCTCCTTCTTTTTGGAAAACATACTCCTGTAATTGACTTTGTGAGTAAAACATATCATCCCTTTGTATTATTTCCTTCCTAACTCCTTTCTTGGAGACATGAATTGCAACAATTGAAATATTGATGGATTCCTAGTTTTTGTTCCCTTCCTCCCTCCTCCCCCACACCTCTTGGTTTGACCCTCATTAAATTTTCTGACCCTACAAGATATCCCTCATTTGTTCCCTAGAGTATTCCCTTAGATCTGCACATCACTTTGATTGCTCTCACATCTGGGATTCGTCACATGCTTGTGTTAACCGTGACCATCTGCAGCATTACCCAGCAGGATTTAGGAGACACTCAGTCAGAAAAATCATCCCTACTAAGAACAACATATGGAAAAAATTAAGAAAAGACATCTTCCATTGAAAGTCCTTTAAAATATATATTTATGACAGGCATACAGAGAAAGATATTGCCTTTCCTCCACAAGAGTTAAAGGAAGAATTCTACTTCTGAAGATCACACAATTAATTAAGCAAGATAAATGCAAATGTTTGGCATGTTCATGTGTAAACACAGGGATTTTCTCACAACGTCTTGTTTAGAAGCAGGCGTCTCCCCCAATATAAATGTCTCTCATTTTCCATGGACTCTCCTGATACTTCATATGAGAACAAATGAAGATTTCATAATTAGGGATAGGGGGAGCCGGCCACGTTTTCCTGGGTTGGTTCATTGAACATCTCCAACTATTTTTCCAATGCTTTGGGTTTGGCAAAAGCCAAAATAAGTTTTGCCAAGCATTTTTCCCTTAATTTTTAAATCCATGTGCATTAAGGGAAATTTAATCCGTATGTTTCTGATTCATTTACACTTAACTCATCAAAATGTTGTTTTGTAAGAAGCATTTGGTCTCCAACAAGACTTATGAGATCTCTTGAAAAAAAGCATACAAAAAATAACCCCATCATCTTAGGTCCAGAAACTGCTTACCAGTTTCAGATGCATAGACTGAATGCCACTGATTTCTTTGCAATGTAACTATTAGGCTTCTGTTGAGTTCTATACTTTCAAATAGCTCTTCTTAATTTTATCTATACATGGAGTAGCTATTCCACTTCATACTGATGAAGTGTAATTGAAGAGCAGGGTAATGAAGAAGCAAATCCTTTTCTGTATATTCTTGCTTTTGGTCTGAATATCTTACAATACTATAACCATGTGTGGTTGTTTTGACTTCCATGGGAGGGTCTTTCTGCAGTGCATCATGTTCCTTCAAGGATGGATCAGAGCAAATACTGACCTATTATTGGGTTATTACTAGGTTTTGGCAGTTGTGTTTGTTGTGATTGTGGGTTCTTGAGGAAGCAATGATGTTAAGAGTCAGATGAGCACAAGGATTGGGGCTAGACATTTTAGAGTATATTAAGGGGTTGAGACACTAATTCAATTTAAGTCAACAAAATAATTATTTCTATTGTATTATGTTCAAGGCAAAAAAAAAATAGGATGAGGGAGTGAATATAGAGGAGTAGTTTTAGAGTGAAATCTGTGTTCAAGTTTTGCCTTTAATACATACTGGTTGTATAAACATGAACTAGTCTAGTCATTTAATCTCTCAGTGTCCTCAGATAATTCTGTGAATGTCCCATGGAATAATACACCAAAACACAGACGAGAAGAGATGGAAGAGGAAGCCAAACATTGATTGCTTCCTAGTTTAGCTTATGATTCTTGTTAAGGATATGATAAACTCAGCTTTTTCTGTGTTCCTGAAGAACTATTAATGCTGTCATCACTCTCTCAAAATACCCTAGACTAGCTGCTAATCATTGGTATTGGAAGTTTTCAAACTGTGAGTTCCATCCACTGATGAAAAGAGGCATCATACAAAAATAAGATACAATACCAAGGATCTTAACTAAACATTGGGTACACAGAAAATATAAACAAACAAAAATAGTCCATGTCCTAAAAGAATATCAGGTCCAAACTTTATTTTAGAGTTGAAGAAATTAAAATCTCAGGATTTTTTCCCCTAAAGAGGAAAAATCATTTGTCCAAGATTACACATTTCATTTCTATTAAAAAGAAGATTTATTTACCTGAATTTCCTAGTTTAGTAATCACTCAGTTTCACCACATAAAAAGTTGATTCTGTAGAATGAAGGGGAAAGACGCTTAATTTTTTTTATTTTTTAAAACTTTTTATTTTCAAAACATATGCATAGATAGTTTTCAACATTCACCCTTGCAAAACCTTGTGTTCCAATTATTTTCTCCCTCCTTTCCCTGCTACCCCCCCCCAGATGGCAAGCAATCCAATATACATTAAATATGTGCACATTTTCCACAACTATCATGCTACATAAGAAAAATCAGATCAAAAAGGAAAAAAATGAGAAAGAAAACAAAATACAAATAAACAAAAACAAAAAAATGAAAATACTGTAATGTAATCCATACTCAGTGCCCACAGTTCTCTCACTAAATGCAGATTGCTCTCTCCATCACAAGACGGTTGGAAATGGCCTGAATCCCCTCACTGTTGAAAAGAGCCACATCCCTCAGAATTAATAATTCTATAATCTTGTTGCTATGTACAGTATTCTCTTGGTTCTACTCACTTCACTCAGCATCAGTTCATGCAAGCCACTCCAGGCCTCTCTGAAATCATCCTGCTGATAGTTTCTTCTATAACATTCATATACCATAACATTCAGCCACTCTCTAACTGATGGGCATCCATTCAGTTTCCAGAGGTCAGAAAAACTCTTTTGGGGACATTGCAAGTGAATTCCTTTCTAAAAGCATCAGAACAGATTAGATAATTTCCCAAATTCTTATCAAATCTGTTTCATTTCCATCTGCTAGACAGAAAGTTGGAATGGTATAGGCTAGTATTAAAAAAGGCTTCTATAGTTTGCATATGATTGGGAGAAATTGATTCAATTCAGCAAATAATAAGTTTTTACTATATACAAGGTGAAAGGCAGCTTGGTGTAATAGAAAGATTGCTGAACCCAGAGTCAGGAATTTCTGGATTAAATCTCCACTTTGACTTGTTACTATATAACCAAAACCAAGTCATTGAATATCCATGACTAACATTAGCACCTCTCTAAGACTATTAAAAAAAATAGATGGATAGATTCCCATTTTTCTTGGTGAAAGAAGTTCTTTCACCCAACACAGAAAATAGGTAAATAAATTTTGTGATAATGTGGGTTGTTGCTTTAGGTAAAAGATATTGTTGTTATTCAGTTGTTAAAGTCATATCTGACTTTTCATAACCCTACTAGGGTTTTCTTGGCAAAGACATTGGACTAGTTTGCCATTTCCTTCCCCAGTTTGTTTTACAGATGAGGAAACTAAGACAAACAGTTTAAGCAACTTCCCTAGGATCCCATAGCTATTAAGTGTCTGATGTCAAATTTGAACTCAGTTCTTCTTGAATTGAGGCCCAATATTGTATTCACTGTGCTAATAGATGCCCTAGAAAAGAAATATGGAATGCTTCATGAGTTTCCATGGCATCCTTACAAGGGCCATCTTAATCTTCTCTGTATCATTCTACTTTTAAGATATGTGTTGCTAAAGTGAATACAAATAGCACCAGAAAATAGGAAAACTAAAAAGAAAAAAATGGCATGGTCCCTATCTCAAGGAATTTATAATATATTAATATATATACACAAAAAATTATAACATAAATTGGAATATGCTGATATATTACTAGAAATGTTTATACTTAGGGGAAATTATACCATATCCATTCAAGAAAGAGAGGAACATTGCCTCAAATCATCCTTTAAGAGAAATCCATTCGGTTTTGGGAAATTTATTAGATACTACCAAGACATGCAGAGGAGAATTCCAAAGAGTTTCACAATTTCAATAGCTTCCTATTTTAATTACTGATCCTTACTTAGTCTATTAAACTCAATTATTTCAATACTTCTGAAAAACCATTCAACCCTCTTAGCACCCTTTAAATTTTGGTACTCTGTAGCAAAATCCCAGTTACTTCACATAATGTAGTGTTCTACCACAATCATTATACAAAGATATATACATGACTGGGAAAATAAGTGCAAAAAGAAATGCAAAATGCTATCAAAAATTTGAGGAGGGAGGGCTCAATTCTTGCTGGAGGGAATCAAAGAAGCCTTCAGAGAAGAGGAAGTATCTGTTTCCTCAGATAAGAGAAATTTTTCATATGGTAGCTTTGAAAGTTGTATTATGCTCTGCATTCAGACTGTAAAGATGAGACCGTAATTCAGTAATTTGCTATACACAAAATATTTGATCATGGTGGGGGGAAGGAGAGAGAAAAGGAGAGGAAACAGCTTTTCCAAACTTTTTGAAAAACAGACTTTTAACCAAAATAAATTGTTTTATGCATTTCCACCTTTGACCCACATTATCACAAAGCTTATTTTTTTTCTTCCCCTCCCCACCCCCTAAAGTGATTGTCTCTGATTCTCCTTTCTGGAACTCACCAGGCTTGCTGTGAATGAGTAGGATGTAACAAATATCCCAGGCTGGAAGTTTCACTAAATAGTTATTTCCAAATGAAATTACACTAGTTTAATTCTGCCTTGGATTAGATACTGTTTATATTAAAAAGAAGTAAAGTGTCCTTTCCAAATCTTTGATGTAGGCATCACATATAATTGGCTTTATAAAAATAAACTGACTAACCAATCAGACCATCCATCTAATCTGTTTCAGGAAAAAAATATATTAATCTGGTAATGTTCTGGTTTTATCAAAATCCTGTATATTTTGATTTTTTTAAAAAAGAATTACTAGTGCCTAAAACTTTTCATTTTTCCATGATACCCTCCCACTTAAGGAGAGCCACTATTTTCAAGAGAACAATCATAAAAGGAAGCTTGCCTTCTCCCCCCTCCCCCCCCCCCACAACTCAGGATAAATTTGTGATATGCAGTCAATATTGATGCTTTCTTGAAAATGTTTCATGTCCTTATTTCTAGGACAATTGAAGGACTAAATTTTTTAAAAATGAAGAAATCCTTTAGTAACAACATGTAAACAGATCTTATTTCACTAGAATCAAAAATAATGACAGGCTCATACTTTTCATGCTTGGTTTCAGGCCCCTCAATTTTGAGTTTTTCCAAAGCTAAAACAACTATTTCTTTCATCCTTACAAAAATGACTTGTCTACTCCTTCTCTATTTTCTTCTTTGGCCCCTTTCCCTCCTCTCTTCATTGGCTGCCTTTCCTTTTCCTGCACCTTAAATATGATATTCCTATAATATTCTGGCTTTCTCAGCCCTCTTCTCTTCTTTCTCTATGGTCCTTTGGCAGTCATACTCATTTCCATGTTTTCAATAGTCCCTTATGAGGTTGACTTTCAAAATAAATCTCCAGGCCAGATCTTTCTCTTGAGTTCCAACCAGTGTTTCCAACCACATTGAGGACTTCTCAGCATGAATGTCCCATCAGCACCTCCAACTCAAAATTGAAATCATCATCTTTCTTCCAAAACCTATTTCTTCTGGCTTTCTTGTTTCTATCAATGTTAACATCATTTCCGCAGTTACCCATACTCAGAACCAGAAAGGCATCTTTGATTCCTTTCTCAAGGGTCATATTGCAATTTTGCATCCCCTTCCCTACCCCATGCCTACCTAGTACAAAGCTTTGACCATGGCACTCCAGTCTGTCCTAATCTATATCTGGCCACTGGACCCAGATGGCTCTGGAGGGGAAAATGAGGCAGGTGACCTCACCCAGCCCTCCCTCCCTTAAATGCAACTCATTTGCATGTCACAGCATCCCTCCCTTTTGTCATGGTCTTCTTCAAAAATGAAGGACAAACATGCAAGCCAAGATGATGAATAAATAAATAGATGAAGAGATTCTTTCAAATATACCCTTTGCTTCCCTCTAAGATTGTTTCCCACTGCATATATCTTGTGTGTAGATAATTGTTTACATGTTGCCTCCCCATTTGAATGTGAACTCCTTGAGGGCAGAAATGTCAATGGTTTTTGTTTTTCTTTTCTTAATATTCCATATAATACAAACACATGCATATATAAAAAGTTACATATATAATATATTTATTTGTATTGCATATATCTATATCTACATATAAAGTCATATATATATAATATTTATTTGTATTGTGTTTGTATATATCTATATATCTTTATATACAGTGCTTGTTGGCACATTTTAAATTCTTAATACATGACTGTTAACTAACAAGTGTCTTTCAAAATGGCCCTTTACTTTCAACTCCTACAGATGTCAATATAGTGTAGTTTTATTTGCCTTTAATTTAGATTATTGGAAGAGACTTTTAAAATATATTTATTTAAAATCTAAATACAAGATAGAAAAAAATTATAAAAAACATTGTCACTGCACAGCAGAATGAGATATTTCAAAATATGTAACTATAAATTTCTACTTCAAGAAAGCAAATATAATGATAGGAGAGATTGTATTCAGAACTGTACATCTTTTCTTTGCTTCCTTGTAGGTTTTCTTTTGTTCTCTGGAGTGTACTTTTTATATTTTATTCATTTTTTTCTCTTTTCCCTCTCCCCTACCCCATCTCCTAAATTAGGCTATAGTTAAGCACAAATATATTTAGTATACATACATATATATATAAACATACACACATACACACACACACACATATATATATACAAATTCACAAACACATATGTATATACACTACATAATTATATATATACATAATATATATATGCATATGCATATATACATACATATAAAATATTAATATAACTGACATAGTGCAGATTTATTTCTTTCAATTGAATTTTTTTTAACTTTGACTTCGTCTTGAGATAAATAATTACTACCCCTACTATTTTTTCTAATAAATTCTATTTCTGATCATTGTTATTGTGTTTGTATATATCTCTCATTTCCTATCCCTGCTATTTTACTTTATTTATACCTACTAGCTTGCCTTGCTATTACTTAACTTCCTTTGCTCCAAGGAAGTCTCCTTTATCTCCCTCTTTATCCTGTTCCCAACTATGTGTTTTATCCCATTCCTGTTAATCTGTACACTCTTTTCTGCCTCTGCCTTATCCTATTCTCTTTCCTTCTTGTTTCTTTATAAATTTTGGAGGATTTTATACCTTTCTGGATATTGATACATAGATATTTAGAAAGATATAGATATGCATTGTTCCTTCTTTAAATCATTCCTTATGAGTAAGATTGCAGAACTACCAACTCTCTTCTCCCATCTAATTCCTGTGTCAATTCTTGCTCTTGCATCTCATTCCTATAATAGTTACTATTTTTTTTACCTTTTTTTCTATATAGTTTTAACTTTTTGGAATCACATCATACTCAGCTCTATCCTGATATTTCTTTTGAACTACCCAATTACAAATCTTAGACATATGGTTTACATTTTCATGTATAAAACATAAACAGTTTGCCCTTAATGCTTGAAATTAGTCTTTCATGTTGACTCATATGTCAAATTTTATATGCAAAAACAAACCAAAACAAACAAACAAACAAAATAACAATCTAAATCAAATCAAAAATGCTGGAGCCACAATCAGAATCACTCAAGACCTAACAATAGCTACAATAAAGGACTGCAAGTTTTGTAATACTAAATATTGAAGATTTAAAGTACCAGGTTTGCAGTCAAATTGTGACTCCAGTATTTCTGATTGGATTTAGGTTGTTGTTTTGTTTGTTTATTTTGGTTTGGTTTTTGCATATAAAATTTTCTCTGGGGGTTTCAAAGTTTAGCAATGATATTTTTCTAGATTTTCCTTATAGGTTCTCTTGAGGGTGGTGATTGGGAGATTTTTTCCATTTCTACTTTCACATTTTTTCCCTAACACTTCAGAAGAATTTTCTTTATTTCTTGTATTATTATACCAAGATTCATTTTTTGGTTATAGCTTTCAGGTAATTCAATTATTCTTATCTTTTCTCTTCTTTATCTCTTCTCCAGATCTGTTGTTTTTATTATGAGAAATTTCTCAGTCTCTTCTATTTTTACATTCTTTATATTTTGTTTTATTGATTTTTTTCCCCTGAGGCAATTGGGATTAAGTGACTTGCTCAGGGTCACACAGCTAGGGAATGTTTAGTGTCTGACGCTAGATTTGAACTCAGGTCCTTCTGACTTCAGGGCTGGTGCTCTATCCACTGCGTCACCTAGCTGCCCCTGTTTTGATTTTTTGATGTTATCTTATAACTTCATTTACTTCCCCTTGCTCAATCTAGTTTTCAAAAATATGACTCTGTACTTGTTCATGTTCCTGTTCTTGTTTCTTCTTTGTTTTTTCTCAGTCTCTCTCATTTGGTTTTTGAAGTCTTTTTTGAGTTTTTCTATGACTTCTTTTTGGACAGATAACCCTTTGTGATAGAAGGGGCTTTTATTTTTTACTTCAATATCCTCCTCTGAAGATGAACCCTAGTCTTCCCTATTCCCAGAGTAACTTGCTATGATCAGATTTTTTCTCCTTTGCCTGTTTTTTTTTTAATAAGAACTTATTATTATAATCTCTAGTCCTGTGGTTGTCCTGGTTGTGGGGAAAATGGTGTCTCTGGCCTCAGGTCCTCCCACAGTTCTCCCCTCTGGCCTGAAACCAAAAATGGAGAACCCACCCTTCTTCAAATGTCTGCAGCATTCCTGCCTTAGTGCTTCTGCACTCAATCAGCTGTACTGGGTCCTTTTCACCCAGGGCCAAGTCTCAGCAGCACAGCTGGACCTGGCATTCCTTATCAGGAGAGCCTCCCTCAATCTTCTCAGACTTAGATGCTAAACTTGCCACACTGTCTGGGATGCAAAAGTTTCTGTTACTGGGATTTAGGTTACCTCTCAGCCCAGTTAATCGCAGGGCTAACTGCTCAGGTTTCAGCAGAACTAGCTAGAGGTATTTTACACTTCACAGGTGCCAAACCTTCCTGGTACCTTTCTTCAGACCTTCTCCAAATATTGCTCTGTCCCAATTTCTCTTTGTTTTTAGCCACTCTATGTTTGCTCTGAGACATAGTCTTGTCTTGTTTGTAGGGAAATTTGGAGAGCTTGGAATTTTCTGACCCACTCTACTATCTTCCCAGAATCCTTGAAGAGATTCTTTATTTAAAAAAAATATTGAATTAAACATTTCCAGATCATACACAAAATGTTTATTTTAATAATCATTTTAAAAAGTTTAGTTTCAAATTCTTTCTTTTCCTCTGACCCTCCCTGCTCCTTGAGAAGGCAAGAAATTTCATTTTAATTATGAATATAAAATCATGTCAAGCATATTTCCATGTTAACCATGTTACAAAAGAAAACAAGAAAAATACAATACAAATAAAGTTTTAAAAATGTGTGCTTCAATATGCATTCAGAATTCTCCTTCTGGAGATTTATAATAGCTTTTTCATGGGTCCTTTGAAATCATCTTGGATCCTTATTTTAATAAGGGTAGCTAAGTTTTTCTTGGTTCAGCATCCTTAAAATAGGTTTTGTCCTCCAACACACCATAGTACCCTAAGGAACAATGGACTTTTGCATTGACTACATCTAAATTCTCCTACAATTCTTTGTGACCAGTATTGTCTTTCACTTATATTTTTCTTCCCAAAGTGTAAGGCAATACCATATTTTAAGTGTTTAATATAAAGATTTTCCATTTGACTTCAGTCATTTAACATAAATTATCATGGTGACTTACTTCTGTATACATACATATCTACTTCTTGAGATCCCAGATCTCCTTTAATGTTCAGCTCAAATGCTTCCTCCTCAATGAGGCCTCTTTTAAGAGACTCCTAACTAGAATTTAATATTTCTTGCTTCATCTCTAGTAGCAAATTGTACTTATCTTCCTATTTATCTTATTCATGGTTGTACCATAACAATGTTATGCCTCTATCTATTCTACTAGATGCCATGCCCTATAAGGGTAAGGACTGTGTTTTATTTATTTTCATATTCCCCTTGCTTTGCATATGGTAAATACTCAATAAACAGTTGCTGTAATGAAAAATTAGACTATTACTATAACAAAATCTTTGAATTTATTTCATATTGTATAAGAAAGAGGAGCATAATTAGGAGATAATAAAGAAACAGATTATAGTAATAAAGCCATAAAATTGTAAAGGCATTTAATATTAGAATAAAAAGGTTGGAGTTTATGCTGTAACAAGCCATTGGGGTGCCATATCCTCTTCCTCTCTACCAAGGAGTCCCTCTTACCTCTGGATCAGGTTTATAGGGACAAGGCAGCTAAAGTAGAGACTTCTTTAGGTGATCTGGGCCTGGGCAATAGGATCATTGGCTGACTTTTCCATTTTGTGTTTCTTGAGCACAGATGACCAATCAACAACTATAAGATGGATATTGGGGACAATTTGGCAAATTCGAGAGGATAGTGTCCCTGGATTCCTCAGGTTTTGCTAGATGCACTACAGAAATTACTCTATACTTATTACAGAGCCTTACAGAGGAGAGGTGGCCGTCAAACTTTGGCTCATTGCCTCTGGCTATTAATACCACCTATCACAAAGCATTGAAGAAAATTTTTAAAGCTTAAGTTTTAGTTCATTATGTATAAAATAACTTTATGTATATATGTGTGTGTATCTATCTGTATATTTATTTGTAGACCTATTTATGTATAATAGAAGCCATCTCTAGTGCAGGGGAGTGGGGAAAAAAAAGAAATAAAAAGGAAAAAGAAAGAAATTTACATGATAACTTTGTTGTATATTTGGAAGGAATAGGAAGTTGTATATGATAAATTTGCAGTTTCATGTGAGATCATCTTTTTTATTGCACTGGGTAATGGAAATGCTTGTTTTGTTCTGTGAATTGAAAACAAAATAAATTTTTAAAAGTTTTGGTTCATTTCTAAGATCTTCCCAAAAGCTGAAGGGTACTCGATGTACCCTTCAGGTATAAAGTAGCTCTTTTGTCTACCTCTACACACAAAAAAAAAAAAATGCTAAAGAATAAAGACTTATAAGAGTACATTGACAGGGAAATTTACAAGAACCAATAGAGATGATATGTAAGTACTGTTGTATTCTCTTGAAGGTGGAGACTTAAAAACAGTACAATATGCAGGTTTACTGGGAGCAGCTAGATGATGTAGCTCCTAGAATGCTGAACTTGGGTTTTAAAGAAGACTCTTACCCTGGGGACACTTAACTTTATATGTCTCTGTTTACATATCTACAAAAAAGGGAATAATAATAGTACTTATATTCCAAAGCTATTGTGTAAATCAATTGAAATGACATCTAAGATGTTCTGCAAACCTTAAAGTACTATATAAATGCTAATGATTATAGTAATAATAGCAGCAGCAGCAATAGTAATTGGTTCTGCATCGTACAAAGTTTCCTCTAGGTTCATGTTTTTTTTTGCATAAGAAACCCAAGTCAGGGATTGAAATCCTCCTACAGCAGATATTCATCTGGTATGTCTTCTCCATGAGGCTCTGTAATGCATGTAGAATAGATACTTTTTGTAGTAAATGGACAGAACCTGAGGAATCTAGGGACACTAATCTTTTGAATTCACAAAATTACCCTCAATATCAATTTTAGGGTTGTTGATTAGTAACTTATGCTCAAGAAAAACAAAATGGAAAAGTCATCTGGTAGTTCCTTGCCCAGGTCCAGGTTCAGGTCACCCAACTAGACTTCTGCTATGTGCCTAAAAGTTGCCATATTTTTGGATATGCCTCCTCCCCCCCTCCCATTGTGGCCAAATACACTGAAGGGGAGCTACTTGTCATATAAAAAAGTAGAAGGAAGAAACCTAATTAAAAGTTGTATTTTCTTTTTAAAGTGATACAACTGCTCTTCCTCCATGTCACTGAATTAAGGCCAATGCAATGATAGTTTCTGTTGATGTTTAGTTCTTTTTTAGTCCTGTCTAACTCTTTGCAACTCCATTTGAGGTTTTCTTGACAAATACACTGGAGCAGTTTGCCATTTCTTTCTCCAGTTTATTTTACAGATGAGGAAATTGAGGCAAAAAGGGCTAAATGAGTTAGCCAGGGTTCCACATCTAGTAAGTGTCTGAGGACAGATTTAAGAAGAGTATTCCTGATAGAACCAGAACTCTATCTGAGCCATCTCACTGATTCAATGATTGATTTATTATCCCCCAAAGCATTTAACTTGATCATCATTGAACCAGCACTTTGTTGGTCAGAAGTAGTTCTGTTAATATTCCATGAGAGTACAAAACCATTGTCCTCCCCTTACAATGCACCCCAGGGATTTAGGAAGTTCTAAAGGGTTGCTGAGAACTATAATGACATGACCATATCTGCAATAAAGAAATTGAGTAATGACAGTAATAGTGGATTGGAGATGGGTGGGAGGAAAGCAAAAATGATGTAAGTGGAAAGACTGATAGGAGGATATTTAAAGGGTTGCTGAGAAGTATAATGACATAACCATATCTGCAATAAAGAAATTGAATAATGACAGTAATAGTGTGGATTGGGGATGGGTGGGAGGAAAGCAAAGATGATGTAAGTGGGAAAACTGATAGGAGGATATTTCTACAATCCAGGTAGATGGATGGTATAATTTAGTATTTCATCATACTACAGAATCTAAGATGTGCTTTATGATACACCTGAATCATGGTGAGCAAACCAAGAAACCCAGTTGATCCAGATCTTCCTTAGATATTCCTACTGCATTATATAGCTAATCAATTTTGTATATATTAGTTCTTTTAAAGATGTAGAAATTTTTCATATAATGAATAATTAGTCAAGTCAAATTGATGCCACAATCAAATAATTTAGTCAGTTACAATGCACCTTGAAAAGCCTAATTTTTTTGAATAATATTTATGAATATGCACTGTTCTAACTTCTTCCTATTTCTAAGTCTGCCTTGAGATTGAAGACACAGGTTTGCAAGATGACTGAATAGAAGAAGAAACATAGTCTGTGGTCATGGAACAGAGCAAATTTAATTGATCCCTATACTTACAGAACTTCTTACTTTCCCTGAGTTAGTTCTTAACTAATTCAGTGTTGGGTTTTTTTTTTTTGTTGTTGTTGTTGTTTATTTTGTTTTGTTAATTTTGTTTTGTTTTGTTTTTTTACAGGCATGGTAAATCAAAGCATTTGAATAATGGAAAGAATATTTCATTTTTCTTCATAGAGACACATTGATCTCATAAAGAAATAAACTTTACCTTTGTACTTTCATGCTCTAGCTAAGCAATTAAATTAAAAAAAAAAAAAAATCATGGTTGCTGCTTGAGTACCCATCTCTTAGGCTTGCTACCAAAAGCCTCAAATAGCCACTAGATGTCAGGCTTGCAAAATAATTAAATGGACACTGCAAGGCCATCTCTTGGACTTTAAAATCATGTCAGTTTTGCTCATTTGTCTGGGTAGAATTCTGTAACCCTGGTGACTGGGGCATTAAGTCACAGGTCTTAATTCATATATAGAGCTGTGCCAGTTGGGAGGTCATTTCTAGCTGAGAGTTTCTAAGCCTGAGATTTGTGTTAGTGTGACTGTCTTTGTTGGGAAACTCTTGTAGTTCCAGGGACAAAATTCTGTTTTGTTTGTTTTTTTTTCTGTTTTGCCAACCACCTATAAAACATCTTTGTTGTCATGGGGGAGTCAGTCAACAAGCATTTATTAAGCAATTACTATAAGAGCCAATGAGGCAAAAATAACTTTATAACTTTGTTTTCTTAAGCTAATGACTTGTCGTTTGATACAACATTATATTGAACTCCTAATGTGTATAGATATGTAGCAGATACTAAGATTATCTAAACTGTTATTATCCTTATTGAGCTAATATAGTGATATAGAACATACAACGATAACTATCATTGAAAATAATATATGATAAAAGAGTTACAAACCAAGTGTTGTGTGAGGTTCAAGTGGAAAATTCAGGAACAGATTGTGACTTTTCTATCCCAATTTCTGCCCCTTTGAACATCCTGAACTACCTATTCCTTAATCTCCTTAACTCTCATAAATTCAATCTCTGAGTATTTCATCTACATGTAAAAATGTCCATATATTCTCTATCTACTAATTCACAATGCTCAAGTGAATCTATCTCAGCGACCAAAATTCCTCTTGGATTATCCCCTCAACTCACTCATAGGTTGGGGCCATAGAAGACCACTATCCCAAGTTCAAAGTACCTGTAAAACCTCAGTTCTAAACCTCTAGTATGTTTACCTTGTCTCTAGTCAATCAAAAGACATAATCAACTTTAGAAGATGAGAACACAGAGAAGAGAGGAATTTATGACCAAAAAACTAGAGAACATTATGAAGAGTAAAATGGACAACTCTGATTACATTTAATTACAAAGGTTTTGCACAAACAAAACCAACAGAAACAAGATTAAAAGGGAAATACAAAGCTGAGAAAAAAAAATCTTTACAGCCAGTGTTTCTGATAAAGGTCTCATTTCTAAAGTATGTAAAGAACTGTGTCAGATTTATAAGAATACAAGTCATTACTCAGCTGATATGAACTCAAAGGATATGAACAATTTTCAGATGACAAAATTAAGTAATTTATACTCATATGAAAAAATGCTCTAAATCACTATTGATTAAAGAAATGCAAATTAAAACAACTCTGAAGTACCACCTCACAACTCAGATTGACTAAGATGACAGGAAAAGATAACAATAAATGTTGGAGGTCATATAGGAAACCTGGGCCTTAATGCATTGTTGGCAGAGTTAGGAAATTATTCAAACATTCTGGAGAAATCTAGAACTATACCCAAAGAGTTATCAAATTGTGCAAATCTTTTGATCCAACAGTGCCATTATTGGGTCTGTTGCTCAAAGATAAAGAAAGGAAAAGGATCCTCATGTGCAAAAAATGTTTGTAGCAGCTGTTTTTGTGGTAGCAAAGAATTGGAAAATGAATTGGGGAATGGCTGAATAAGTTGTGGTACAGGGGCAGCTCGGTGGCACAGTGGATAGAGCACCAGCCCTGAAGTCAGGAGCACCTGAGTTCAAATCTGGTCTCAGACATGTAACAGCTGTGTGACCCTGGGCAAATCACTTAACCCCAATTGCCTCAGCAAAAAAAAAAAAAAAAAAAAAGTTGTGGTACATGAAGGTAATGGAATATTATTGTTCTATTAAAAAATGATGAACAAGTTGATTCTATAAAGGCCTGGAAAGATTTATATGAATTGATGTTAAGTGAAACAAGCAGAACCAAGAATACATTGTACACAATAACAGCAAGAAAGTGTTGGTTCTTCTCAGTTGTTCAGTGATCCAAAGCAATCCCAGTAGATTTTAGACAGAAAATGTCATCTGAATCTAGAAAAAGAACAAAGGATATTGAATGTAAATCAATACATGCTAAGCTCACTTCTTTTTTATATTTATTTTTTATCTCCCATAGTTTTTTCCTTTTTTGTGATTTTTCTCTCTCAATATGATTCATAAAATAATGTGTATTAAAAAGAAAAAATTTAAAAATTTAAAAAAGAAGCTGAGAATGTGCCCATCAAAAAGTCTAATGTCTTTATCAGATAAAAACAGACCATACAAAAACCTGAAGAGGAAGTTCCTCCACAACTTACATTAGTTATGATTCTACCAAAGCAAGTGAGGAATAGAATGAAGGTCATTACTGAGGAAAAAACATCAGAGCAATCTTTCTAGATGATGTGATCATGGTGTGAGTTTTGTCACCAAATGGTGGAAGGCACCAAAAGTTGGGGTTCACTCATGTGAAGAATTCACAATGGCCATTCTCTTTGGCAAAAAGTAGATTTATTTAGGGGAATAGGTTACAGATAAAATAAATGGATACAATAGGCACCAGGAATGGTAAATATGAAAGGTTGGGAGAGCACATGAAAGACAAGTTCCTCAGTGGAACTTACAATTACCCAGTCAAAAGGGAGTACTCCATGAGGTTGGGACAGCCTAAATCCTGAAAGGGACTTAGCACCCTAAAAGAGTTAGCTATAAGGAGGAGAAATGGTGTTAAGAAGCACAGTGGAGTTAGGGGGACATACCACACGGCATAGGGAAAAGGAAAAAACACAAGGTAGAATGCTGTGGCAGGCTGACCCAAAGGAAGGTAACAGAAAAGTTATGGTCCCCTAAGTTGTTTTATAGGGAAAATTTAACCTCAGGGACATGACTAAGATTCCTGAGAGGGCATGGCAAGATGAGATTGCTCTAGATCTCTACAGAGAGTAGGATTTAGGAGTTAGACATAACTTGGATTTCAGACTGGACCACCTCCCCAAAGGATGAATGGAACCATGAAGTTAAACTGAACATGGAGTTAATCAGAACCTTCTGTCTGCTTGCCTCAGGGATCAATTCTTTAGTTTCTCTTGATTCAAAACAATATTCAGGGTCTCATCATAGACGTAGTAGCATTGGAAATGAAGATTAAAAGAAAAAAGATTAAATGAAGGTTAATTAGTTAGGAATGTATCAGACAGAAAGGGAGAAATCTAGATTTTAAAATGTGAGAAAAAGCAGAGATATGGGAAAGTATAAGGCGTGTGTGGAGAAGAGTAACAGGAGAGGACAAGGCTGGGGAGGTAGGTGTGGGATTTTCTTCAATACCAGCCAATGGATTTGAGGGTGGTTTTTTTTTTGAGTTTATGGCTGAAAGTGGCCTTATCTACCTCCTCAGTTTTCAGAAGTAGAAAACAAATCCTAGAGAGCTGATTTTACTTACCTAAGGTATCCTATAAACTAAAAACAAAGGTAGGCCTTGAATTCATATTTTTCCCCTCCAAATTCAGTGCTTTCCATTATATTAGGCTCTCATTTCTCTTTTCCCCTATTCTTTAGAAACTGTAACTTCATTAGTTCAGAGGGAAATCAAGGAATAAGTATGAAAATGATTACTGGATGTGGAGCGGGTTAAAAAAGACAGGTATATGTTAGTGTACCAAACAGTTATAGGATTTTACCTATTCCTCTGACACTAAAAACTAACTAAATAAACTAGCAAGGCCAGGTGAGAGGGCCTGGAAGAACCTATGTACTACCCTTTCATGATTTGCAGAAGTGAGGTCAGGCTATTCAGTTGCTCCAGGTCTGAGAACAAGGCACAGAATCAGATTGTTCTAATTGAACCAAAAAAGCCAATGTGTTATATGAAAGCCTAAAAGATTGACCTTTGACTTATGCTGGTAAATTGATATTAGAGTTGTTATTTAATAGAAGAAATAAGCTGGGAGGCATTCTATGACATGATCAAACTCCAAGATCATACCCTAAGAAAATAGAGTCAGAATTAAAACTCAGAGATTGAAAAATGGCACTTCTGATATGGTCCTGGATATGTGCCTTTTTTGTCCATCAATTTCCTCATCTTTAAAATGAGGATAATAATTCATGAGCTCTACCTACCATATGGGATCCTGGTTAGGAAAAAGAGAAATAAGCATTAAGTAGCTACTTATTTTATGCCATGTACTATGCTAAGTGCTATACAGATATATCCCAGTTGTTCCTTGCAACAGCTCTATGATGTAAGTCTTATCCTGATACCCATTTTACAATTCAGGTAACTGACGTATAAATTAAGCGATTTCCCCACATCTGAGGATAGATATGAACTAGAATTCCTGATTCTGAGCCCAGTGTTTTATGTACTATGCCACCTGTCTTAAAATGCTTTGTTAATCTTAAAATGCTGTGGAAAAATGAATTATTTCTTCATTTTGAAAATGAAGCTCAACAATAAAAGACAATATATACAGAGGTGATATTTTTTTCTCTTATTTATCTTTATGAAACAATTGTCCAGGGTCATACAGCTAGGAAGTATCTGAGGGAAGATTTGAACACAGGTCCTCCTGACTTCACACCACTGCTCTATTCACTACACCATCTCGCCATCTCACCATCTCTCCTTCCCTCTCTCCCTTCTTCTAGTGTATTCTCATCAATATTATTGTCAATGATTAGAAGACCCATTATCATTGGATAGTGCCAGTTAATATCTTCCCAGTATCATTTCGTCAATTGATCTCTTTGATGCATATTATCAATAAGTAATTTAAATTAGCTTTTAAAGGGAATGTTTATTTATAAGATATGGCAAGAATATATAAGTATAGACACATTCTCATACATAAGGTGATTGCTAGAAATATTTCGCCTAGTAAGTTCACCTCCAAATGTGACATGGATAATGAAGATCACTAATTTATTTTTTTATTTTTTATGTTGACTTGGTTGCTAGGTTGATTGTCTGCTGGGCTGAATCAGGGTAGTCACTCTTCAGGGATGCTCTGTTTTTTCCTCTGGCTCAGCTACAGTGACTATTGAAGTCTGTCTTCTTTATTTTTTTTAACTGGACTTCTGTCATTTCTTTTTACCTTCTGAAGCTCATTAGGTCATTTAGCTTCCAGTACTCCTTCACCTACGAATAAAAAAGAGAAAACAGAAATCAAAGTAGCATGTGTTCCAAGACAATCTTTACCCTGAGTGGCGAATAGGTCATTATTTCTACTTTGCTCTCTATCTGGACACTGGCTTTACTTGCCAACAGAGAAAGAGAAGAACTGAATTGCTTTTATCAGAGCCTTTATTTATTTACTTAAACATTCACTCATTCATCCATTTATTCATCTATTTACTTATTTATCTGACTGTCTATTGATTTGTTTGTTCCTATATTTATTTACATAGCTTTAGCTCCAGCTCAGCAAGGAATTAAAAGACTCTTCTTACTATGTAAAAGCAAAAAAAAAAAAAAAAAATGGTTGCAGGATACATGTGCATTCATGAAGTGGAGAACAGATCCTTCCTTTATATGCAATGATGCACTTGTGGAAGCAGATTCTTTCCAGTCTCCTTCTAGATTAGCATCTGAGCAGAAAATAATAGAAACTTAAAATAAGAATGAAGTCCAGAGCAATAGGTTTGGGGGCTTCACTTAAAAGAGTAGAAAGTATAGTAAAAAGAATATGCAACTCAGAGTCAGAAGACGTGTTTAAATCCCACTTCAGACATTTATTATTTAGGTGATCTGGCCTCCCATGATAGTCATTGGAAAATGATTTAGGTATTTTTTCTTGTTATTCAAAATCCATAGCAGTGAGTTTGTCTATATCTTTCTGGGAGGTTCTCCTGCCTTTTTAATGTCACCATTATGACAAGCAGAAGCTTCACCTTGATCTTGCCATTGCTTGTAAATGCACCATTTCTGTTTTTAACCTCTGAAATTATTTTTAATCTGATTACAATCTGTTGTTATTATTCC
This sequence comes from Myrmecobius fasciatus, assembly GCA_023553655.1. Taxonomy (NCBI): domain Eukaryota; kingdom Metazoa; phylum Chordata; class Mammalia; order Dasyuromorphia; family Myrmecobiidae; genus Myrmecobius; species Myrmecobius fasciatus. Next base: position 185,941 of record JAJPUD010000438.1, read on the forward strand.
ACTCTCTCTTTGACTTACAACTTCAAAATCTATTCTTCATTCATATCACGAGCTCTAATCCCCTCTTCTCTTAGGTTTTTCCCTGCTATCACTGGTTACACTCTCCTACTTTTTTTATCTTGACCTATTGGTGAAGTAGTTGACCTATTGGTGAAGTAGTTGAACTCTTGACTAGTCTTTTCTTTTTCTTCCTGAGCTTCTTAAAGAAGGATTGTAAATTGCACTGTAAATCTTTCCTTTCTTAGGCTCATCTCTGGATTTTCACTATGATCTATTGTCTTCCTTTTTACTTTTGTGTTGCCCAGGTGCAGCTAGGAAAAAAAAAATCATGAAACCATCCTGGCTAGGTTGCCTGAAAATCTGTGTTACATGATTTCAATTGGTCCCTCATTGTAATGAAGCAATGTTTTTACATCTCCCTAATTGATTCATTCTCCTATTCAGCAACACAGCTTCTCTATGCCTTTTCATTTCTTTTCAATTCTCCCATGGTTCTCCATTCTTTTCCTATGGAGCACTTTGCTTCATATTTTGGGGAAAAATAATTTTCTGAGATCTCCCTCTTTTCCACTCCTCCTCCTCCTCATTACATCACTGAGATAACTTCTGCCACTTTTTTCTTTCAACATGAAAGAGATGGTCTTTCCTCTGGCAAACCTCTTTATAGGCACAAGTGAATCCATCCATTCCATCTTCACCAGCATATCACTCTTACTAGCTATCATCCCCACTTGTATTTATCTTCAATTTATCCTAGTTTATTGCCTACAGTGTGTTCCACTGTAATCACCATTTAGTTTCAAAAAGATATCCATCTAGACTTTTAATGGCATTCCCACTCTCCCCTGACAGAAAATGATCACTTTTATAGCATGATCTCTCATATTCCTTTATATGAGATAATATCAAGTTTTGCCTCTTTCTTTTCTTCCTTCCTTCCTTCTTCCTTCCCTCCTTCCTTCCCTCTTTCTTTTCTTCCTTCTTCCCTTCCTCCCTCCTTCTTTCCTTCCCTCCTTCACTCCTTTCCTCCCTCTGTCCACATAGAGTATCATACCCTTACCTACAGATGCTTTTAAAAGCTTATTTAAGCTAAGGAATTCAACAGGGTCTCAGTTTGACTGAGGCTCCGCCCATTTAGTGATTAAGGCAGGGTAGCAATTGTGGCAAAGAATCTCATTCTATTATTAGTAGAATAGTTCATACAAACAAACAAAACAAAGAACAAATGAATGAATGAATCTGGGAGAAGACTCTCAAGGTTTCTGGCCAAAGGAGAAACGACCACTATCTACATTCAATCTGAGTCTATCAGAACCCAAACAATGAAGAAATGGGACTTGGCCTAGGATTTCTTGGTGGCCAATTAGAATCAGATTCATTGTGATTTAAGGCCTGGTCCTTAAAAAGGTAATAAACTTCAAGATATCTTGGGAGAGCTCAGAGGTACAAAAGAGAAAATTGTACAGATTCAACTACCAACACTTTGCTATGTGGGTATTATTACTATGAAGTGCTTAATTACACAGTATGTTCACATAGGTCTTTCCTTACTTAAGAACTATGGCAAGTTTATTTTTTAATCTCCCTGGAAGGATAGGTCCTGTGTGGGATATTCAGGCCCTCATCTGAATTATCAGTACTTCAGAGGCATCCCAAAGTATAGATCAAATAAGTTGTCCAGAGTTGGGAGAGCCACTATCCAGTAAATTCTTGTGATTTTTATACAGTCCAAAACAAAGTACCACCCACTCCCCCTTTTCCTTTACATACATTCTAATTGGTAATATTGGCTTTACTTTCCTTATTTAGGAACTGGAATGTTGACTTTCCCCCACCCCAGAAAAACTTAGGCCCTCAGGCTTTGTTTAATTTAGTCTATAGTCCTGAGAAATCTTCACTTTGATTGTCACTCACAGTCCTAACAGGAAGCAGCCATCATCCCTAGAGGTATCACCAAAAGCATCAACAAATTGGCCTGTGAGCCAGTCTGGACTCTACTACCCATCTCCAACTTCAGTGAAATCATTCTGTTTCCATGTTGCATACTTACACCAATTTTTCTAAGGTAGGCCTTATACAAGGTAGTTCTTTGGCAGTTTAGTTTTGATAATGGGATAAAATAAATCATTTATAGGTCATTCAAGTGTTAACAGAAAGAGCTTTGACCTGGAGAAGGAAATCTATTATTAAGGAAATCTAATCATTAAGTTTATTCAGTGAGTGAAGTTCCCCTCCCTTTCAGTTGCTTACTGCAGCCCACCAGCCAAACCTCTAAAAGAATGGAGATCTGTGAAGTGATAACCAGAGTCTACATCTTTGATCCCTTAAGCTAATTAAGAGAGATCTTCAAATCAAAAAAAAGTAAGAATTTTTTTCTTCAAAATTAGATGATCTAGGAAGTACTAGAAAAAGTTTTATTAGGCTATTAAGAAAAGGATTATATAATTAACCAGATCTGGGAAATGCAGAATATTTGAGTTATTTTATTTTAAAACTTCATATATTATTCTTTACTAACATGATTGCAAGTGTTATCAGATAGATGAAATATCTCTTCACTTTTCTCCTCTCCTCTTTGATACTCCTGGATGTGACCCTATCCAATAATGAAAGTTTGGAATTAGAAGATCTCAAAGATTTATAAAATTCTTATCCCTAGACTCCCTAAGGGAATGGCTTCTATTGTTATTTATCTTCTTATCCCCATTGCCTAGTAGGGTGTTTTAAATAGATTACTAATTATTAATTAATGAATATTCATTAAGGAGTTTTATTATATTGACTACTCAAATATGTAAAGAAATCAAACATATTTTTATATTAACCTATTGAAAAAGCACTAAGCAGGAAGATACAATAGAAAAAAATATTTAATATAATAAAAATACACTGGGACCTATTTTCAACTGAATTTTCCTTATCTTTAAAGCAGGGATATCTGGGATAAAAGATCTAGTTCAACATGTTAAAAAATGATCATTAAAGCTAATTAATGAATACATTATAGATGGATCCATGAAAGATTAATCTTGAAAGGTTAAATACAACTAAGGATTGCTTACTACTGCTCACTTATTAATGAGTACCAGTGCTTTAGATGGCTAGGTTAATGAGCAAATAGGACCAGTTGAGAATGCTTTCAAACAAACACAAATGCAGCTATTTTCATCCAGGAGTTATAATCCAAAACATCTCACTCTCCTGACAGTATAACAGTAAATTTACAAAAGCCTACCACTCATAATGGTACTCAACACTTATCATTAGCATATTCTTCTCTCTAATATTGTTCAGCCAATAAAAATAAATGCCAATTCATGCTAATGTTTAAATACCACTGTAATTCTAGTTGTATTAGTTCCTCAGAACAAAATGTCCTTCTAACATTGTTTTGCCCAATACTGTTTCCACAAGAAGAAAAATGTAGTGATAAGTTTGTTATATACTTGCATTGATATCTTTATCTATATGTAGGACCATAATATCATAATTTAGAACTGGAAGATACCTGAGAGACTATCTGGTCCAATTTTACTATTTTGCAGATGAGGAACCTGAGAAACAAGTGTCAAGTGACTTGGCTGAAAGACTGTTTTTCTTAGAGGAAGCAAAAGAAAACTGAGCTGGATATTTTATCTCTTTCAAAGTGACCCATCTTCAACACTGGCCCTCTCTCAAATGAATTAACATATTAAAATAATTTTGCAAACCTTAAAGCATGATATAGATGCTAGCTAGCTAGCTCCTTTTGCCCCAGTGTAATTAAAGCAATCCATTTTCTTGTCTTTGGCATTCATCACTAGACTCATTTGGGAATTTATCTCCTGATATTCTTACAAGATTGTCCTACTTTTCTATATTCAACTATTCTTGTTTCTTCTAAACATATGTTTTAAAAATCTAATTTGGTCAAGAATTTCATATTCATCTGCATTAATCTAGTTAGGTAGTTTTCTCTTTATCATTATCAACATGATCCTTGATATTTATTCAAAATTTACTTCCTGAGAGGTTTCCATTCCTCTTGGGGCAAATTCCCTTGTTAATATCCAACCAATAGATTTGCCTGCATAGGAAGCTAGGTGGTATAGTAAATATAGAATTTGGTCTGGATTCAGGAAAAAGTGAATTCAAATTCAATCTCAAACATTAATTGTGTGACTCTTTTTCAAGAGTTCTGGAAATTTTCCTTTCTCTTTCTAGAGGACTGCTTTGTAATCCTTTTACTAGCCTTTTCTCCCCTAGAGGCTAGTGCTCCAAAAAAACAGGAATTTAGAGCAAAGAAAATAAGTCAGATACTCCTGGTTTCATCTAGTGCTTTTCCTAGTTATATTTCCATGATGTTAAGTATGGGATTAGGGGAATGGATTAAGGGGAGCCTTTGCAGGTACACAGAGTATCTTTATGTTTTTGTTCAGTGAAGGCCTTGATATATGCTGTTGGGTATCTGACAATTAGGGATTTGTTAGGAAAAATTACTTTTTTTTTCCCCTAACCTCTTTACAATTGGTTAGGGCTAGAAACTTTGAGAAGCTCAATCAAAAGAACAGATTTAGTAGATCAAGGGCATCTGCTGGCTTTTGCTGGCTACCAGGATGAGTAAAGTTTTCATAGTATCTATTTTGTGCCTTGGAACTTTGAAGATCTTCCCTGTTATAGGTTTAGTAGATGCTAGACTAATAAATGGTAGCTAAAGACAAGCAGAAACAATATCCAATTGAGAGGTAATACAAGCATAAATGTGACATCTGGCAGAGATGATGTCCAGTGGAGAGCAGAGATAAGATCCAGCAGAGAGCAGCATGACTACATTACCAGAGCATATGTAAACCAAATAAAATAAAATAAAATAAAGTCCCATCTGCAAGAAAAACTACTGAGGCAGAACTCTGAGCCAATAACCATATTTATTAGAGACCTGTCCCCCTTTAGTGAATGGGACTTCAGACCTCCCTCACAATTTGAGATGCCCCAAGGCCCAAATTTTATAGTCTTTGCTGTCCAGGCAATATAGGTGGAGCAGGTCAAAAATAGAGTCAGATTGGTAGATAAACCATTCCCCTAACCCTTTAAAAGGACCTACACAAAATCGAGAATCCCATTGGTTGACACGTTTGGAAGCCGAACTTAACCGATCTATCTCGATGTTCCAGGAAGTCAAACTGAGGAGTGAGCTTGTAGAGTTGGGCTGACAAGTGAATATCAAAATATTTCTATGAGCTGACAGGCAGGTAGAAAGGCAGGCTGCAGTCTAGTAACCAGGGATACTCATTAGCCAAATGCTTCTAGCCATCTCCTCATCTTACATAGGAGATAATGAAGGGGATGGGATGGCTGGAAGACTTTAGATGTAGTTGAGTCATCTGTCACACTGTGCTTGGTTTCCGGCTCAGCAGGAGAAAAGAATGGAGTTTCCCTTGTTAGATTCCTATGATTAGGTAAGAGAACTTCTTAGTAAGTGACTTTCTGATTATGCAATATACTTTTTGAGCACTTTCATAAATGATTTAAGACTTCTTATAAGAGATTGTGGTCCTTTTATAAGAAATAATCTAATCTATTTGATTATTCCTAATTAGGTGATTACTATATTGATAAATAGAATATATTAATTAACTACATGTATATTTATAACAGGTATGATATATTCATTGATTAATGCTAAATGTATATTGATTGGCTTATTTTATTGACTAAATGCATGTTGATTACAGCTATAACATATTGATATATTGATAATTACTACCAATCATCACTCCTATAAAATCACTAGTTAATTAATACTGATGGGAGTAAAATAGGAATGCAATTATCTATTTCATACATCAATAGGTCTGAAATATCAAGGTACATATTGCCTTGGCCAAATGTGTCTCTATGTGTATATGTATGTATGTATCCTTCCCTCCAGGTTCCCTCATCACATGTATTCTTTCCCCTTGTGTCCCTCACCATCAGAAGCATGTACCTCACTATTGGAGCCATAATAGCTTGTAAAAGAGTATATTTCCTATGGAAGTGGGAATAATTTCTTGTCACTTAATTTGCTATTTCTTCTGATTAAATGTCTTTTGCTTAGAACTAACATATCTCATCTGATTATCTTGGAAAATGTCAACAGGGGTGAGGACTTTATGAGCCATGATAATATTAAGTAGGCATGAACCCCCAAGAACTTTCTGAGTATCTACATGTCGGATTTAATGTTGAGGCATGAAAAATGAGGGTTGAGAGATCCCCTGACAGCAATGGGGTTCCTTGGCCAGTTACAGGCTTTGAGAAAGAATTTGCAAACCCGAAAGAATGAGGAGAGAGGTTTGTGGCAAAAAATGGGTTTATTACACTAAAAAAACAGCTTTCTTAGCTGGCAAAATCATGTTAGGACTTTTGCATCAATGGATTTGCTGGCCTTGGGTTAAATTGGTCCTTGTGGCCCTGGAGCTAGGGATTAATTTTCAACTCAAAAGGGCAGTGATTATGCCCCAGGCCAAAATCTCCAATTCAATTATAGGTTGACATCCCATCTTGGAGTTTCCCTAGGAACAGGAGGGTGGGACCCCTCCAGAGGCCAGGAGGGGTTTCCTTTCAGGGCCCTTCCAACCCTTCACTCCCTAAGATCAAGGGGAACACAGTTTATATCAATAACTTCTGCTTTATGTTCTTATACCATACTTTTAGTTCAGCCAATCCCCAATTATTGAGCACATATTTTATTTCCAGTTATTAGTTGTCATAAATAATTCAGATATTAATTGTTTATCAGGATCAAGCTTTTGTTAGAGTTTATTTATAATTAGCTCAATGTTTCTTTCAGAGATCTGATTGTCTAGACAATCTATTTTATATTTTATTAATATGAATATATTATGTAATCAATCAAAATCAATAAATTTTTATTAATCTTTCCCGGGTACTTTGCTGAGTAATCAAGGTACAAAAAAAAAAGAATAAAAAGAGACAATCCCTATTTTCAAAGAGCTTACAATTTTATAGAGGATTTCCACACACAAAAGGAGGCTTTATATACACACATATGTAATTATGTAGATTATACTTTTGCAACTATCGATCCATTTCATTTGTTTTTAATTTTAATATATATTAATTATACATATGAATAATTCCTAAAAATGTTTTTAAAATGTTTCTTTTTCTTTTGTTGTGCATTTTTTGAGCTTTTATTTAGACAATTTGGTTTGCCTTTCTGGTTTAGAAAAGGTTGAGGAAGTGCTCAGTGTGGCAATTATTGAGGCAAACCAGCCTAAGCAGATGGCCACTGCCAAAATGAAACTTTTGATTTTTCAAATTTAAAATGGAAAAGATTATTAGACCCAAGATATGTCTGGGGAACTTTTAGGATGAAAAATTTCATTGATGAAAGTATAAATGATTTTTCAAGATTGTCATGGAATAAAGGAGAAACTTCCTATTGTTATGCAGAAAGCCTATTTAGAAATAGAAAAGATGGTAGTGATTCTATTAAAATGCCATGAATACATATTCTGCAAAGATGAATTTAATGCTGACCATCAATTTATTTATATCATCTTGGAAAACAAAACAGGCAATATCATTTCCTCTGGAAAATTTTGTTCTCCTTAAAGCAGTGCATAATCAATCTTGTTTGACTTTTCAATTTGAATCATGAGAATCACTTTCTAACTATACTATATTATTAACATTCACTGCAAGAGTTGGGGCCAAGAGCACAAAAGGGAATTGTTCTTGAGGAGGGAGGAGAAAATTTCTTTCTCTTTTTCTTCCATATCAGGAAAGATCACAGTGCATCTAGTTGAGATGATAGAGATTGGCTAGAAGGAGACTAAATACATCCAAAAAAGTCAGCTTTAAAGTGTGGCCTTTAGTATCAGAGCAAAGCACCAGTTATGGATTCTCCTAAGACAATAATGAGCAGACAACAGCAGAGCACAACACCTAAAGGGAAGTTGATAAGAACTCTACAAGGTAGAGTAAGATTTCTGGTAACTAGAAGTTGTAAAGTATTATTTTGCCATATATGCAAAGTTCTCTACTTTTGTGCCTTTGTACTTAAAGTGTGGGCCCATTTTACCTACAGACTCTGGATATATTCATGGGACAATATTTTGCAGTTTTTGATGGAGAATGTTTTTTTGTAACTTCTGTTCTTGCTGTGTTATTTCATATATTTATATTCTGCAGTTTTTGACGGAGAACATTTTTTGTAACTTCTGTTCTTGCTGTGTTATTTTATATATTTTTTTCTTATGAGCATTGATTGTGGGATAGATTTTTTTGTTCTTCGATTGGGACATCCTGGAGCCTTCATTCACTGTTGGCTGTTCTACTTAGCATCTTGGAAGAGATAAAGATTATTTTTACTAAAAGACTAAGTCTGACTGATTATTAGTGAAAAGCACATTGATGTGGATTTGTGAGCTGTATTATTAGTTACCTGTAGAAACCTGATAGAGTAATAATATCTAGTTCTTTCTTAGGAAAAGTGCAAAGTAGCTGGGGAAAGGGGGAGAACGGATCTTGAGAAACATAATTAAAATGTTTAAACAGAAAATTGTACAGGCTGTTTTACCTATTTGGGTGGGGGGAGGGAACAACTATTTATTAAATACCTACTACTTGCCAGACAGGATGATAAGCACTTTATAAATTTTATCTCATTTGACCCTCACAACAACTCTGAGATGTAGTTGCTATTATGATAATAATGATATAATGTAATAATAATAGATTTGAACTTCCATCTTCTTGACTTTGGCTTCAGCTCTGTCTGCTAAGCCACCCAATCCTTCTCAAAGCATGAATCCTCTCTTTTTTTTACTCTGGAAACAGATAGTGGCAGGCAAGAAACTAATAAGAAACATGCATCTTCTGAGAAGTTAGATCAAACTAAAACTTTCTACCTTCTAGGCAAAGACTACTATACATCTTTCTACTCTTTATTTTCCCTCCTGAAAAAGAGCTTCTGGTCTTCTCTTCAGTCTCATTGCCTTTTCCTGCCACCTGTGTGATTCAGAGTTTTAGATTTTAAATGTGTTTTTAGGATTAAAACTTTTTTTAGGGTTTGGTGGAACAGAAAGTCCACAAAAATACCTACTTTGTACCTTAAGCATCTATTATGTGCTAAGCACTAAAGGTACAAAGATGTCAGGAAATCACCCCAAACTTTTATTTCAAAAGGGGAAGAGAACAGACGTATAAAGGTATGTAGAAAATACACGGACATAAAACTGATATAAAGGTAGCCTTGGTAAGTAGATAGCAGCAGCTATAGGGATCAGGAAAGTCCTCCCACCAAATCTGGTGCTTAAGCCAATATTGAAAGAAATTACTAATTTTACAAAATCAGGATGGGGTATGTTTCAGTCATGGGAGGTACCCTAAATATACAAGGAGATGGGAAATGGAATATTACATGTGAGGAACCTGAAGACTAGTATATTGTAGAAAGAAATAATAAGCAACAAGCCTTGGAAGAAGAGATGGGAACATAGTGAAGATCTTTAATTATCAACCAAAAGGGTTTATTTTTGATCCTACACATAATAAGGAGCCATTGGAGTTTCTTAGAGGGAGGGGACAGGGATGACATGGTTAGATATAAGCATTAGTAAAATCACTTGGGCAGCTAATAGATTGGAGTGGGTAGAGTCAGGGAGAGTAATTAGGAAGCTATTGCATTTAGGAAGATAAGGGAATAAAGATTTATATAATGCTTTTTATATTTTAGGCATTGTGCTAATCATTTTTTTTTTTTTTTTGCTTTTTGCTGAGGCAATTGGGGTTAAGTGACTTGCCCAGGGTCACACAGCTAGGAAGTGTCTGAGATCAGATTTGAACTCAGGTCCTCCTGACTTCAGGGCTGGTGCTCTAACCACTGCGCCACCTAGCTGCCCCTATGTGCTAATCATTTTTATAAAAAAAATACCATCTCACTTAATCCTCACAACAATCCCATGAGGTAGGAATGATTATTAATCTCATTTTACATTTAAGGAAATTGAGGCAAACATATTAAATGACTTGCCCATGACTATACATTTAGTCAGTATCTGTGGCCAGATTTGGAACTCAGATCTTCCAGACTCAGTGCTCCACCCATAATGTCACCAGTTGCAATAGTCCAGGTGAGACATGATAGTGATGAATCCTGCTTTGTATATTTTTAAAAATGCTTTGGAACAAACATTTTGAAATATATAACAGGAAGTTGAACTGGGATTGAGGAGAGAAACTAAATCTGGATATATGAATCTGGGAGTCATCTGCCCAGGAATAATAAATAAATTCATGGGAGATGATGAAGTCACAAAATGAGATAATGTAGAGAGTATAAAAGAAAATAGTTATCCAAAGGAAATTGTCATTGTAAACATCTGTTTTCTGATGACAATGACTATTGATGAGGATGTGAGGTCACCATTGTGTGGAATTATTCATCATGATATTACAGTATCAGGCTTAAGAAAAGAATGAAAAGTTTCCAATGGATCTTATTCTATTTTGCAGGAGAAAAGGACAGAGTAAAGGTGAACCTATTTAATTTATTCCCATTGCTTGACTTTCCATCATTAGTGATTCAAATCTTGCCTAAGTCCATAATATCTTATCATGAATTAATTTTTAATTAGACTAATTTCTTGGCTTGTGAAGGTGTTGTATTTTTGAAAATTAATTCAGAAGGTGGATTAAAACCACTAAAATCAGAGGTGGATAGCAGGGGGAGGAACAAAAACTTCACAATCCATGCAATCTTTCTAATAGATTAACCTTTTCATAAAGATCATCAGAAATTAAAATTTGTAAACTCTGGAAATTTTTAGTGTTTTATTCTATTTAGACCTTATCATCAGGAAATACTTTCTTATTTATTTAGCTCAATTCTCTAACTATGGCGGGGAAGAGTTAAGGGAAACATTTTCTCATCTGTGGAAAGAAGGAACATGTAAGTACTTTAGAGCTTTATTTACAGTATGTTCTTATTATTGTTGAATTGCTTCAGTTGGGGTCGACTCTGTGTGAACCCATTTGAGGTTTTCTTGGCAAAGATACTGGAGCTGTTTTTCCATTTCCTTCTCCAGCTCATTTTATAGCTGAGGAAACTCAGGCAAATAAGGTTAAGTGACTTGCCCAGGGTCACACAGCTAGTTAAATGTCTGAAGCTAGATTTAACTCAGGAAGGTGAGTCTTCCTAAATCCAGGCCTGGCGCTCTATTCACTGCATCATCTGGTTGTCTTCATTCACAATTGAGCTTTCTTTTTAAAAGATAGTATTTACCATACATCTCAATAATTTTCTCTAGATTACAAAAAAATATCCTTCAACATCTGCTTATTATAATTGTCAAATCCTTTGATTATTTTACTTACTAGAAGCATTATGTCTTGTTTTCATATTTGAACCCATTTTAAAGTTTCAATATATACTGTGGTCTCCAGACAATCTATATATCATGGAACAGTCAAATTATTTTCCATTTTTTTAATATAAAAATAAGTTTATATATGTACATGCATGCATACACATATATGTATATACTACATAATATTGTTCCTAATTGTCTTTCTTGCACTTAGCAAGATTGAACATCATTACAGCTGGTTTTGTGAGTGTATAGTCCCTGCTATTCAGGAGGCTGAAGCTAGTGAAATTCTTGAATTTGGGAGTTCTGAGTTGCAGTGGAGCTAAAGAAAATCAGGTATTCACCCTAAACCTGGAATCAAAATGGTGAGCCTCTGGAGCAGAGAACCACCAGGCTTCTTACACAGGGGATAATCAATGCAAATCAGAAATGGAACATCAAAGCTTCTGTGCTGATCAGCAGAAGAAACAGGCTTGTGAGTGACTGTTTCATATTCAATCTAAGTGAGATAGGAAGACTGTCTCCAAGTAACAAAAAAACAAGATCATGGCTTTGTCAAAATGATTTTGAATCTGTTTCCTTCTTATAAAGTGGAAGAAGTCAACAAATGACAACTCTAAAGAAAATCAAATTTATTTAATTAAAATTGAACGTATAACATTGCAGATATTTGAAACTGATGAAATTATGTAAATATTTGATACCAATAAGTCATATAAAACTATAATCATTTCCATAGTTTCAGATATATGAACATAACTTTTGATAAATTTCTACTGCAATAGTTCCCAAAGTATAGGTCAGGGACCTGATCCTCAAGACCCTTTTGGGAGACTGGGAGATCAATACTATTTTCCAATCATACTAAGACATTTTGATTTCTAATATGGCAAACCATATAAACAAAAGCTCTTTGAGATCCTCAATAATTTTGAAGACTGTATATGGGCCCTGATGCCCCAAAATGTGAGATTTATTATACTAGTGAGTAGAATTGGCCAATGATCATCAAATAGAAGTCATTTTCCTCTCTTTCTTTTCCCTTTAGATCAAGGATTCTTAATCAGGAGTCCATGGATAGATTTCAGGGAGTTTGTGAATTTGTCAAATCAAATCTTTATTTTAATATATTTTGGTTTCCTTTGCAGCTTTTCCATATATCTTAAAATATTATTTTAAGAAACAGTCTATAAGCTTCATCAAATATACAAAGAGTTATCCTTCCCTTGATCTTCACCCTTTATTGATACCCTTATGAGGCTCCAATACTAGTCTTAGTATTGCTAAGTACTGCTTTTTATTTAGTACTGCTTGAGAGACAGGGATTCTTTAAAACCAAGATTTCTAGTTTTATTGCTATTCTCTGTCAGAAGAAAATAGTGGGGTGCAGAAATTCACAGTCCAGGATCTGTGAAGAAGGAATTAGACCAGAACTATCTCTAAGGTATGGCAAATAAATTGATGCAGTAAAGGTGCCTTGAAAGTGATACACATATTTATAGGGATCAGGGAAATGGAACTAAAAGAAACCAGTGGGTGGGGCAGATGAAGGTACTGCCTGCCTCCCAATCATACACGAATGATAAAACACTTTTTTGGGGGAGAGGGGTACTGAAAAAGGAGAACAGAAGGTTGAGGCTTTCTTTCTCCTCACAGTAAACTCCTCTTTTCCATCAATATACAACCTTCAGGATATTCATCATTCCTTTAGGATATTTCTTCCCTTTCATTTCTATTCTTGGTGTTCATATTAAAGTTAATCTGTAAAATAACATTTATAAGGTGAGGAGAGGCAGGAGAGAAGGCACAAAATATAACTGTCTTGGGTTGGTCCCCAATAAATCCATTTTTCTTCTCCGTATCATAAGCCTCATAGCCTAGGATAAAAATAACTTTATTTTATTGCCCTAATGCTATAAAGGCTTCCAATCGTTGGACACTGTAGATTCACTATAGGAAACTCAATGCATTCAGTCTTTTCCTTTTAACCCTCTTCCCCACAAACCACCCCCAACTTCATCTTTATGTGGCCAATTAGCAGAGAGACTATTTCAGCAAAACAACAACAAAATCTTCCAGGAAGCTTTCAAACTATCACAAACACACCTAGCCATTGCACATGAGCATTAAAGCATATAACTTACCTGAGGTGATCATAGTTAATTGCATTTTTATCATTATTTATTATTTGTTTGCTCTTTAGACTTCAGAGACAGGGTATTCAGAAGGAGAATTGCCAGTCATGAGACAGATATTCATTTGCTATCCCAGAGAAAAACTTCAAACTCTGGTTATTCAAAGTAAAATTTTTTAGTGCTTTTTAATTTTCCCCCTGCTGTTCCTAACACCAAATCCTGAAAAAAAGCCCTTTCCGATAGTGGGTGAGGGGAGAGGAATAAGTTTATGCAAGGACGAAATCTGACAGACAGTTCCTACTTAGGTGTTTGTAGATGCCCCAATATTCCTCTTTCCTCTAGACATTTTGACAGAGGTGATTAGATCAGGACTTCATACCCAAAGGTTATCATTTATTCTCTTTGAATATAGAAGTCACCTTTTCTTAACAGCAGACTGATGAAGGTTCCTCTCTGCTCATCCTGAGAGACTGTTGCCATCCATATGCATGAATTGTTTAATAGATTCCTTTGTTGGAGGTGGGGAGTAAGGGGATGGGGACAGGAGAACATCCAAATTCAATATTAGAAACTTCAAACAGGCCAGGGGAAATACTGCAAGAGATATAGGGGAAATAATTTCCCCTCTTACAAATGATAGAAGGCATTTAATGTTTCAGAGCCTTCCCAGGTCTTTCATCTGCCTATGTAAACCTGCCATTTTCCAAAATATTCTCTTCCAGAACTCGTTGCTTCTTCTGCTTCTGCTTCATTTGCAGTACTAGGCAGTATGGGACTTATATCTTCATTAAATGGGAAAGAAGTAAAAATGTGCACTAGTAATAATTCCTCAGTTTTTTTTTTCTTTTTCTTTTTATTCCTCAGTTTTTGTTCAGTTGTCTTCCAGAAGAGTCCAGCTTTTTTTGATGCCATTTAGTGTTTTCTTGGCAAAGTTACTGTAGTGATTTATCCAATTTCTTTTCCAGTTCATTTTACAGATGAAGGAAACTGAGGCAAAACAGGATTAAATGATTTGCTCAGGGTTACACAGCTAGGAAGTGTTTGAGGCAGGATTTGAACTCACGAAAATGAGTCCTGAATCCAGGCTGGCCTTCTATGCACCATAACACCACCTAGCTGCCTAAAACTCAAAACCTTTCCAACACATCAATGAAGTATCTTTTTTAGTCACTTCCTCCAGTTCAGGATGGCAAGGTGGGAAGATGAGGGAAACTGGACCAGAGACATGAATTCAAATCCCAGCCCCACCATTTACTAGTTAAATAGTGATAACAAATCATTTGATCTCATAGGTATTTACCTCATAGGGTTTCTTGGAGGAAAGTATTAATCACGACAAACTTCATAAATGTGAATTGTTAAAAAAAAAATGTGAATTGTTGTAGACATCAAATGAGAAGCATTGCTCAGTTACTAAACTTTAACTAGGAAGGGCAAAATATAGAATGTTTAGCCTTCTGGATCTAGATCTGGGAACTCAGGACAGTCATCTATTTGCTCATAGAATCAAAGGAAAACATATCCAGAGCTGGAATGGACCTTCGCGTCATTGAATCTGAAGAAAATAGGACAAAAAATTATACATAATCTGTTTAAGGTTGCACAGTAAGTTAGAGAGTTGATATTTAAATGCAGGTCTTCCCGAATATAAGTCCAGTATTCTAAACATTATACCATATTGATATTTGTCTTCAGCCAAGAATCAGAGAGCTCAACATTCTTTATTCTCCCAGATATCTGATAACATACAGCCAAACAAACCCCCAAACTGGGTTTTTTTCCCAATTCCTGAAGCACAGTTGAAACTAAAGTAATTCTGGGTCATTTTAGGTTACCACAAAAAGCTGTATCTAAGTTAATATGTTATTTTTATTTTAAAGCTGAGGCCCTGGTTTCTTGTTGCCAGCAGAGAAAGGGGGATTTTAACTAAACAAAAACTGAGGCTATTAAATATTCAACTGTGTAAGGATATTCTAAACAAATCCTTATTCATGGTGAAGGCATAGCAGTGCAGAATGTACTCTTATTAGTTTTATTATAATATACTACATAGAGACAAAATTTAATAATTATCTCCATCTCTTTTTTTTTATCATTAGCTAATAGGAGTAAACTTTTCTCCTCTTCCAGATGAAGAATCATCTTCATTAGTTAATAATGGAGTACTCTGCCTTCTCTTCTCAATCCTACAACATATATAGAATGCAATATATTTGAATACCTTTCTCTCTTTTCATTTGGAGTATCTTCCTATTTCCCTTCTTTATTTCTTTATCTTTTCCTTCCTTCCTTCCTTTCTTCTTATCCTTTTTTTTTAAACAGTATTGCATTATTACATAAAACTTTGAAAAGTAGACTGTGAATCAAAACTATGAGTCATTTTGGTTCCAGTCTTGTCTTTGCTATATATATATAGGTTATATGATCTTGGCCAAGTCACTTAACTTCTCAGTGCTCAAGACAATTTCCTAAAACAGTAAATTGAAAGACATGGGTTCATCTGTAATCTTACAGGTAATTCCCTCACTGGAAATTCTGTGTTCCAATGGGATCACAGTTGTTCAGAAAAACAAAACAAAACAAAAACATGACTATAGGAAAAATGTAATGTCACAGAAGTTAAAAAACCCTAAAATCAGAAAGAACTGGATTGAAGTCTTGCCTCTGACACGCATAATTTTTACCATAAACATGCTATTCAAAATCTCAATATCCTAAACACTTCTCTAAGACTATGTTATAGGTGATTAGTGGAGGTGCATAATGGTAAAGGGAGCTTCCACATAGGTAGCTCTTATCTTTATAAAATTAGGCCTTTCCCCAGCACTTTCCCCCATCAAAAATAAAAAGGGGTGCAGGCAAATCTAAAAATAATTCTGAATGGGGTACATAGAAGCTTAATTGCTTAGTTAATGAGCAGGACTGAGAATTAGTTAACTATCTAAACTAATGATAGATTCCACAAATCTATTTAAAATAAGTGTCTACCACAATGAAATTAATAATAAACTCAAGCAAATCTGTCTCCTCTCTCCCCCCACTAGCATTCATCATCTGGATAATACTCTTAATTTTTCCAGTGTCATGGACCCTTTTGTCAGTTTGCAAATTTAACCTATGGCCCTCTCCCAAAACAATGCTTTTAAAGGCATATGACAATTTTTAAAATGATAGGATTAAAATGAAATCATGTTCATGAAAATATTTTAAAAATTAAGTTCTTGGACCTCAGGCTAAGAAGCTTTACTTATATATGCCAGTTTATTGACATATATATAGTCAGACTTTTCCATTTATCTAGGTAAAATTAGTATATATCATGTAATTATTGCATGACCAGTCTAAAATGGAAATATTTAATTTAGTTAAGGCCAGAGTATTAGAATCCAGTGGAGCAAAATTAATTAATTAATATTTCATAGCATGACTTTCCTAGGATTACCCCTACCTGTTCATTAATTTTATCATTTTATTTCTCTTTTCTCATATTATGATACTTCCATTGGAAATGCTCAGTATTTATTAAATGCATATTTTTGTGTATTAAATATCTACATGTATATACATTGTCTTGCATATTAATACATATAGAGATTTGAATAGCATATTCAAAATGTGAATAGTGTATTCTCAAGACTTAGATGAACAGAAAAATTAAATTTCATAAAATCACAGGACATTAGAAATGGAATAAATTCTAGATTCCAAATTCCATTTAATCAACACCCTTTCATTTTATAGATAAGGATTAAAGTATGGAGAAGTTAAGTGAATTGACTAGTCTCATAATTTGTAAAATTTGGCAAAATGTGGACTTGAGTACAGGCTCCTTGTATGAAGAGCTATTTTGATTCACAATAAGGGAGCCTGTCTTCTTGACACAATTTTTAAATATCTGGCACTAATTTATTGATTTTATATGCACATTCTCCCTAGGTCATAAAAGATCTTAATTTGAGGTTTCTAAATGATCACTTGCAATGGATTACAAGGGAACTTGGAATTTAGCAATCTGATTCCAAAATGCTATTGCTAAAAATCTAGACCATCAGAACTGGGAATCATTAGTGAGGACACCTGGGATAGGACATCATGAAAGCAATTAGTCTCTTGGTTGACCGCTAATGCTGTCAAGGGTGACTGAAACCTAATCTAGAATTTGTGGGAATCTATGGATGAAATAATAAGGATGGCAGATTAGATGGATGCCTCTGAGAGGTATAGAGAACTGCTGTCGGTAAAATCTGTCCAAAGAAAATTGTTCTGACCTGTGTTTTATGTGTGGAAAATTCCTTAAATGTGCCTTTACCAGTACTTTTTTCCTCCTTTTTTTTTTCTTTTTTGACTGACAGTTATATATTTGGGGTGATAGAGTAGGAGGGGTTAGAAGCCTTTCTTGGCCATTTAGAAAGGGTTGGGTTCAAGTACTTCTTCTGATACATACTCTACATAACCAGTAGTCCAAGGCAGTTCTCTACAAATATATATTATAGACAACTTGCTTTAATGGAAGGAGTTTCCACAATAGAAATCTCCTTATACCTATGAAATATCAAGTTTGGACAAAAAAAGGTTATACTTTTAAAGCTCCCTTGCTATAATTGTAAGGGTATTCATAATAATCTCTCTATTACCCTGCTACTTCTGATAATAAATATAGTTTCTTGTATCAGGTCTTTGATTTTTTTTTTTAAGTATTCTAAAAGTTTGTCAATAGATTCCACCACATTGAGTTCTCGCAGTTCCATAATTTTATTATCTTTTTTTTGAAATCTCTGCTTTAGGAAAGTAACTTGAATCCCACCAATTTTTTTGAGTATATCCCTAGGTAGGAACTGAGTTCCTATTATATAGGAGTTCCCATTATATAGAGTTCAAATCAAAATGTTTTTAAAATTGAAGGCAATTTTAAGTTCAAAATCAAATAAAAAGGTTCACTTAAAGGAGACCAGCTTGCTGCTTAGATCTTTAAAATTTCATTCACTCATAACTGGTGACTCTTTGCATTCTGAAGATCAATTATATGAAATAACAAATACCACATATTTGCATTTAGCCTTTTGGGAAGAAGTTTTGTTTTGTTTTCAAGACCAGACTAATGAACAGTTGGAAAAAAAGAATAAAAACCCACAATGATTTACTTTGTACTATTTCTAGAAAGGAGAAAAAAATCCATCTCACTTTACCACCACAAAGCATTTGTATTATTCATGCCTACCATTAAACCAATGTTTGATTTGAATTGTCAATATAGGTAGAGGATTTTTGTTTTGTTCAGACATGGAATTTTGTCACTAGCAGTTTCCTTTTGAAACTTTCCTTACCAATGCATATTCAACCACCCTTATTACTTACAGTTTAGAGAGTTTCCTGAGATTCTATTAAATCAAATGACTTGCATAGAGTTTTCCAGCAAGTATATGTTATAGGCAGGACCTGGAGATAAATAGGTCTATCTGAGTCTATGACAAAGCCCTTCATCCATAATATAATATTGCCTCATTTGCAGTCTAAATATACTCCAAGTGAAAGACAGATTTTCCAGAATTATGGTATCTGGATGAGAGTACAGAAATCTGGGCACCAGATAAGCATAAGATCAAGAAATTTCAATCTGGTGTCTTGTACATGGAGCAGGTAATTTAGGTAAGGACAAGGTAGGCTTTTACTCCACCGGATAAGGGTACTCTGTTCCAATGATGTAGGAAAAAAAAAAAGAAAAAGACAGCAAGGAAGAGGTGAGAAGGAGTTAAAGGGTTAACTCTCTGGGTTAGATGATAAAATGACTGGTTCCTTCACACAATCTAGGCAGTACAATAACATTGGGTGACAGAAGTGGCAGGATGGTTTCAGTGGAAAACAATGGGATAAGAATCCTAATTTTGATCCTTTCATAATTCTCTTCGGAGAAGTTTCATTTGTCAGTTCATATAATTATTCTTCTGAATGCAAAGAGTCACCAGTTAAGAGGGATAAATGAAATCCAAAGAACTAAGCAGCAAACTGGTCTCCTTGCTATTCACTATACATTCTGTTTCATTTTCTATTTCTGTGGAGAGATTTTCCTTTTGAAATTTCTTCTATCATGTGTGGAATATTTTCTCTTCTCACTATCTCACATAAGTAGTTCCCTTCAACATTCTACTTATGAATTACATCCTCAATGAGACTTCCCCAGTTATTAGTGTTTTCCACACTTCCACAATCAATTTATTTAAAAAATACATTTTGCGTTTACTTATCTGTATACTTGGTCTCCTTCTACCCTCAAGGAGAAACCTTGGTCTTGTTGTAGGTGTTGTTGGTTTATTTTTAATTCTAGCATTTAGGAAAATGTTTAATATAGCATAGGTAGATAATAAATGACTCTTGAATTCAGTTGAAATACTAAATTATTTTCTTTGCTGAGAGAACAGGTGACTTATTTTTCTCTATCTCTGAAACATAAAACTTTGAAAGCTGACAAATACATTTATCCAACATCTACATGTGAGGGTTAGCTCCTTGATCCAGTGCAAATTTGCTATGGTCTGCTGGAAACCAGGGCAGCTCAGTGAGAGACCCTTTAATAACAATTGGTCTGCCAGTTTAAAACTGAAGTCCAAGGTTACAAAAGGAACGAGATTCTGCATCTTTTAATGAAAGATAAAACAACAATATAAACATACACAAATTTACAGAGAAGGGACCAACTTTAATACATTTGGAGTAAAAGGTGTTTCTCTTTTAAAGATGATATAAAAATAAATGCAAGAAACATTAACAGAGTACAGATGACAAAGACGCAGTTTTTTTTTTTGTTGTTTGTTTTTTTCTGACTGGGAATACATAAGTGAAATGAAACCTGTGCTAATTTACTTCTCAATAAATGTGATGCCATATGCATATTTATTCATATATATATAATTTTTTTTTTTTACAATTCTTCCAAGTTGGGATTTACTGTATTTTTTAAATGAACTTTGTGTCTAGGAGAAGCTTTCAAAAAAAGTTTTCACTGTACTTGAACTTGCAGAAAAGTAATACAGACATCCAGCTTGATATGAAGGAGGAAGTGAACTGACAAGATTGGAATTGAAAGTGGTGAAAAGAGATAGAGTCCCTTGGAGTCTGTAATGCTTCAGTGGAGGCAAAAGAGAACATATCCAGTCCTTTGCTCATGCAACATCTTGGTCTAATGTCCTCTGATCCAGGGAATTAGTGAGCTACAAAGTGTGTATAATGATTCGAGGCTGGGTCCATGCTACAAGTAGATCCTTTTAATAGGACTGAACTAGACTGGTTAACCTCTTGGATGTGAGCGATTTCCCCTGAGGAAAAGATAAGAACACAAACAAAGAAACAGAAAACAGGCATGATCACTGAAAACCTGCTCAGCAGCAGCCCTCTGGTGTTGGATGGGACATTGTGAAATCCTAGGCAATCAATCCAGTACCAGGGTTGAGATGGGCCCCTAAGGTACACCTTTGCTTAAATTTTTAGCCATTGGACAAAATTTGCCCTCCCTCTCTCCCCTTCCCCATCCCACCAATTGCAAACAGACTGATGATTTCACAGCACAGATTAGCAAATCATAAACATGTCCATAAACATTCCATTTATGCATAGCAATGATTCAACACCTAAGCCTGCTTTTGTCATTATATACCTATCGAATACAACAATCTAAGATATGACTTCCCAGATAGGAAAATTTTTCAGAAGACTCCCTTTCTTTAGGAACAAAAGGATGATGGCATGAAAATTTTTTTTTTTTAATTTTTTCCAGGCAACTAAACAAGTATTTGTCAATATCTGTATTGGTTGAGACTAATGGGTTTAATATCTGATTTAAAAAAAAAAAAAGTAGGACTGAATTTACTGATTTTAAGTGTAAGGCTCTGATTATTCCACAAAATGAAAGGGAGAAATGAAGGAATTAACTATCCTTCTAATTTGAGGGAATCTCATCAATTTCCCATTTCCTATCATATAAGTCTTCATCACTGGAAGGAGCAAGAGTGCCTGCCCACAAAGATAATTTTACACCCTCCAGTGGTATTTTTTGTTAATTTTTAAATATCAGGCAGTCTGTAGGCTGGTCATTTTTCAAAACCTCATATTACAAAGCATTAATCTAAAATAGAAAGTGCTCTAGTGTACTCAGATACCTACATAATTTATAGAATGGAATTTTTGTTTCCTGTGGGGTAGAATCAAGGTTGAAGGCCAAGGCACTGAGAGAAATATTGCATTCTAATCACATAAAAAAAAATGAGACAGAACTCTTGTGGCAATACATAATGTAATCACCTACTATGTCCTCATAATATGATGAGGGAGAACTGACAGAAAAGGAATCATCATTCAAAGGGCATTATTTTTAGAAGTGAAAACATTTGAGCAAAGTGTAAGAACATTCAACTGCCAACAAATATACTGAACAACAATAACAACCACAACATGCCTGTATAAGGATTAATTCAATCTCTCTTGTTAATTTTCACAGCAGTCACTACAAATAAGTAACAGATTTTGGGAGCTTTACTTAGCTTTTAATATGAGAGATGGAAAAAGCCAAAGTATAAAGGAAGGTCTATCCTAATTTTTCAGTCTTTGTGTAAAATAAGGAAAAAGAAAAAAGGAAGACCATAGGCAACTTACAAAGTATATGGCCTCAAATGATAAAAAAACAAAAAACAAAAACAAAACTGATAGATGCAGTACTTCTTCAAGGCATTGAGACCCAAAAAGCATTCTACTTATGACGATAGTAGAAAGTTGCTGTTGTTGAGGATGGCAAAAATTAATCTGTTTTTTATTCTATTTTCAGGTACTCAAACATCCACATAATACTGAAAGAAAAATTAAAAAACAAAACAAAAACACTCTCCTGTTTCTAGGCTGGAGTTTATTTGATAATTTTATAGAGAAATATTAATTACTAGAAGACTGATTTTTGCAAATATTCCAGAACTGAAAAGATACATGCTCTGGGGAGCTGCCTAAGGAACAGAGGTTAAATGATTTGCCCTATATCTAGTAAGGGTCAGAGGCTCTATAAAAAGAAATATCTTAACCTCAGTTAGATCCATTCTTTTGAAAACTCAATCTCTCTCTATATATATATTAGACATAATTAAAAAAAAAACTAAATCCTATTTTTGGGGAGGGAAAGAATGAAGGAAAAAAGGAAGCAAGGAAGGAAGAAAAGAAGACTATCCAGGCTGGCAGGAAGGAAGGAAAGCTTAAGTATTTTGGTATGTGCTTAGCACTATTCTAAGCATTTTATAAATATTTTTTTATTTGTTCCTCACAACAATCCTGGAATTAGAGATAGCTTTATCCCCATTTTTAGTTGAGGAAACTGAGAGGAGATAGTGGTTAAGTGACTTATCTATGATCACACAACTGGCAAGTGATTGGGATCAAATTTGAACTTAGGTTTTCCTGGCTCTATTTCCATCATCTATTCACTGAGCTATCTAAATACCTCTAGGAAGAAGAAATATATGGATGGTCATTCAAATAAAAACATGAGCTCTGTGTGTTTTAGAATACTCAATTCTGTTAAAAAAAAAAAACCAAAAACTCAAATGGGTGGTGTGTGTGTGTGGGGGGGGTGTGTATGTGAAGGGAAATCAGATTTTGTTATAGGTCCAGGAGAAACTATTCAAATTTTAATAATTTGTTAACAGTCATTTGTCAGTAAGAGTTCTTGGAAACTATATAAATTTAGCTATTGCCAATAATCTTCACAATTTTGCCAAACGAAAGAATGAGGGGAATTTTTTATAACTAAATTTCAAATTCCTGGTTCCAAGAGCTAACAAGAAAAATCAATGGCCTTTACTAATAGTGGTTTTAACTGTCTCTCAAATCAGACTTATAAATAACACATAGTTAAGCCAAATGTTTATGCTCATTATGTATGACTTACACTTATTCTTTCCTAATACTAAAGGTTAAGAAACTTTAGTGAAAGTAGAAACATTTAGAGCCAAAGAAAAATAGATATGGAAAAAAAGAGAACTCACAAAAATAACAGGAAGAAATCAAAAGACTATGTCCTCAATTCATCCAGAGAAGTTACACAAGGACCAATGAATGGACCATATACTTGAAAAAGAAGCATAGAACTAATTCAAGGACAAAACAAGCCTCAGGCTGTTACCTGGCATCTAACTGAACATAAAACATCATCACAAACTACAAAACTATCAGGTAAAGACAGTTTTCCAGATTTCCTATAAAAAACAGCACCATTACCATTTTCCTAATGCAGAGAATGCATGCTGCTATTTAGTAAAGTTCTCGGTATTCAGATTTTGCTGAATACCTTGATAAAGCCGTTCCTTCTAGCTTTTCAAAGAAATAATTACCTTCTAAAATAGATAATTCACAAGCAAATAGCTCAGATGGAAATCTAAGCTTTGGGAAAATACCACCAAGATGATGATGGTGGAGAATTATATCAGGGCAGATTTTGAGCTATAGCTTCAATGAGGAAAAGAAACACTAGATTCCCTCCTTTTCTGAAACATTAAATGGATTCTCTAGGAAGAAGTCAGCATTCAGGTAATTAGTAAACCCCATTTGTTGGTTTGTTTAGCTAAATTAATAAGTAAGAGTGTTGCTTAGACAGGGGAGGTGAGTACACTGAAAGACATGGTAAGGCATGAAATCAGAAGCACTTAAGGGAATATATTAAGAAAGCAATATGGTGGAGAGGAAAGAGACATGATTTGGAGCTAAAAGTCCTGGATTTGAAACCTGCCTACCCAACTTACTACCTGTGAATTTAGAGTAAGTTACTTCTTATCTTTAGAACCTGTTAGTAGCTTCTAAATCTTTTTTGAGGGTAGAGGCAGTTTCAGTTTTGTCTTTTTTATACTTTATGGCTAATACTGTGCCCAAAACATAGTAGGTGCTTAATAAATGCTAATTGAATTGATCCAGTTTCCTCATTTCAAAAAACAAAGGTGTTAAACTAGAAGATTTGATAAGATCTCTTTCAACTTAAAATCCTATAAATTCAGTTATTCAGAATAGTTTTAGTCTTTAACCACCTCCCAATATTTGTAACTATCTGTGCAGTTTGATAAAAGCATTTTTTAGATAGTTAATCTTTTTTTCTTTTTTAATATTGCTCCCTAACTTTCCCCACAGAATGCTGTAAGGTGTCTCAGAATGGCTTCAGGATAGGCATAGGAACTAAGAGATCCTAAAATTTATTTTGGTTTTGTTTGTGAGTGGCACTAATTTTCTTTTTTTGTCACTTAAATGCCACTTTGTTGCATTACCACAGTATGTTTAAAAAGCACTAAGTGTAGGGTCAAACAAAAACTCCAAGACTATAACCATTAATAAGATAGTACTGGTTTGGGGATGGAAAATCCCCATTGTTTCACCCATCAAAATTCTTGTTTGGTCTTCAGGCTGTTTATAATATATTCACATTCCAGCTATTGATTCTTATATTCCACTACCCCACAACAGTATTTCAGGGTTTGGTGAGTAGAGTGATGTTATTGAAATCACTGAGACCTGAATTTGCAACCAGCTTTTGACCCTAGCTATATGACCCTGAGCAAATCAATCTGGGATTCAGTTTTTTCATGTCAGTTCAGGATTCAAGTTTCTGACAGATTGTGGAGTGTTTTGGAGGTACTGAACAATGAGTAAAGAAAAGATCTAAGATAGAGACCCAGTTATTAAAACTATGATATTTTCAAGTTGATATATTTTTCAAAGAATGGCAGTAATTCTCTGATTTATTATCACAAAGATAGATAGATATATTGGGTATTTTTTTAAAATTTTCAATGGAAAATCAATTAAACAAAAATCTTCATTTATTTGTTTTGATTTCCAAATCTGGATTTGCAAAAGTCAGAATTTACCAGAAAAATAATGAACAGTTGAATCATTTTTACTCCCAAGAAAGAAGCCAATGTAATTTGGAGATTTTCAGTTTCCAGGAATTACTATGGGTCCTATTTGCTTTGCTTGTTTTTTGTTGAAAAATTATAGAAGTAATCTAATCTGTTTATTATTTTTGGCACATTTTGAAGACATTTAGCCATGGACTCAAAAAAAGGGGGGGAAAGGCCAAAATAGATGACATAAATAACACAAATTTAGCATAATAATCTTTGGGACCCGCCAAACTTTTAAAGAAATAGCTTTGGGAGTGCATATGCTTATATCTGTTTCTCTGTGTTTATTGTTTACCTATTTTCAAAGTATGCCTCAAAGTACTAATACAAAACAAAACAAAACAAAATGACAAAAAAATAGAAAAAAGAAGCATACCATTAGATTTATAGAGTTCCCTTTTAAGAAAAAAGGGGTTTTATGTATCATACATGGAGACTTGGAATAAGTGGCTGAGACAAAGAAAGATGACATTGAAATTTCTAGCACAAACATCCTATAACAACTAGCACAACTACACACATGAAGAAATTAAGAATGCAAATCAAATTGGTATAGGGGAGTAATGCTAAAATTCAGGAAGTCAGGAAAACTTGAGTGAAATTCATCCTCAGGAACTTACCAGCTGTGTGATGTTAGACAAGTCACTTAATTTTTGTCTGCCTCAGTTTCTTCACAATAATAGCACCTAACCCATAAGATTATTGTGAGGATTGAATGAGATAATATATGTGCAGTGCTTAACAGAGTGCTTGACAATACTGAGCACTTAATAAATGCTTATTCTCTCTCCTTTCCCAAATTCTTATCTACCTATAATGCCAATAATAATAATAATAGTGTTAAAAACAATAATTAAAAAAGAGCATGGACATTCAGCACTCAGACCAATAAAGCACATAACATAATCTGTTTAATTTCTTTTAATCCAACTTTCTTAATTGTGGATAACTGATTTTCACTGAAAAACAAGAGAATCATAGGATAATAGCTTTAAGAAATGGTAGGGTCTATTGAAGGGTGTTTTTGTTTGTTTATTTTGTTTTGTTTGTACTTCTTGAGTTATGTAAGATGTGAATATATTTGTAAGCAAAAGCGAAGGAGATATTTTCAACTGAAGATTGAGAGAGACAAAGTGATCAAAAAGAGCAAATTTCTAGATGAGACAGATGAAATAGAACCAAAGTTACAGAGACACAGCTAATGAAAAGGAGAAGGAATCCTTTTCCTTTGAGAAGTAAGGGAAGAAAGAATGGGCATAATGTGGAAAAGTCTGTCATCACTGATAAGATTTCTGAATGTTTAATTATCACTTTTGTTGAGCTAACCTCATATTTTAAAAAATGCATGGCCTTAGTAGCAGCCATTCAAAATAAAGTTGTGTGCAGCTTTAGAAGTTGCACACATAAATAATTTATAAGTTGCACATATAAATAAGGCAAGTTGTGATAATATGACATTAAGAATAGTTTGTTATGGATTAAAAAATAATTTTTCAGCTTTATTTTTTTGATGCCATTATTTGTTGAATTAAAAAATTCTGTGATTTTCTGTGTATTTGTGAGAGATGATATGGGCTATAACGTGGTTCTGAGTATATCTTTTAAATTAGACATCCAGAATTCACCCTGAAGTGGTGATAGTAAAAGAGTACTAAGCTATAGTTCTGTTCTCCCACTTCCCGCCTAGTTTTCCTATGGTTCCATGTACATTTTTTTGACTCCTCAGTTAAAATTTCTTTCCTTGCATACTATTCCAAATAGATGTTTTCTTTTTCGCTTAGAAAGTAAGCTCCTTGGGGCAGCTGGGTGGTGCAGTGGATAGTGGATTATAGAGCACCAGCCCTGAAGTCAGGAGGACGTGAGTTCAAATCCTTTAAAAATGAAGTCATTATGTTCTCAAACAAAAAATCATCAAGCTATCAATTAAACAAGATGTATGTCTCTATAAGTCTATAATAAAATGATAGGTTAGACATTTTTGAAATCTCTAACAAAAGAAAGAGAAATGGAAAGAGCTCGATGACTCAGGCTCTCAGTATATCTTCACCCTTCTATCTGGGTTTGCCAATATTACTTACGGTGAGGAAAAACAACAAGCATCTTGAAAATTATTTCCCCTTTAGTTTCTTTGGTGTCATTAACTAATGCAGCTTACTCATCATATTCCCTGTTCTTAGACATTAAGTCTCATGGCATTTAATTAGAAAACATGGGGGCACTAAGTGCCCTTTGGGATACCTACATTGTAGGTTCACATCTTGCATCAACTACTTCCCTATTAGTTTTTCATTTGATCACATATTTTTTACTGATTCCTTATTAAGGAATCAGTAAAATTCCTTGTAAATATACAATACTGTAATACCTTGAATTCCTTGTAAATATACAATACTGTATAAGGATGTTTTTTGTTGTATCTTCAACAGTATCAACTGTGTAAAATATGGCTGTTGATATTTTTTAGGATATTAAACTTTGCTCTTTTTCTCTAAGGTGGGAACATACATTAAAGGTAATTTCTGGATGCTTTAGCTTTATCATGATAGACATAATAAGATCTTTGTGTCCTCTCTGGAGTGGTCATTAAGTCTATATGATAGTGTCATGAATTCTGAGCCATTAATGACCTTTAAAATTCCAATTCTCTCATTTTACAGATAAGAACATTGAGACATAAAGAGGTTAAATGACTTGATCAGGATCACATAGCTAATTATTATATAAAGCAACATTTACAGGTCTTTCTGACTTCAAGTTCATAAACTGTATCTTTGGCCATACTGTTGATGTTCTGGGCTTTTACCAATGACTTTCATGAGTTTATTGGGTGAAGCTCAGAACTACAATTAACTCTTTTAAAAAAATTTCTTCTGAAATAGGATTCTAGTATTTCACATAGCAACCTGTTATAATATTTCACAATAACATGCAGCAAAGTTTCATGATTCTGCTTTGTATATGAAATATTAAATAAAATTAAAAGTATTTTAAAAAGAAATTTCAGGATTTCTTTCTTTCTTGGTTTTTTAGGTAATTAAAATAGATATTGGTATTATTGGAATGATTAATACCAATCAAGCCTGTAGAGACTGCTTTTTTTTTTTTAGATAAATTAGTGAGATTCTAAAGTTAATATTCTCTGCTCATAATCTAAATTTGTTCTTTTTTAGGATCAGAATGAATTCACTCCAATCAATTATCCAATCAATAAGCATTTTTAAGCACCTGTTATATGACAGAAATTGTAGTAGGTGCTAAGAATACAGAAACAAATATTATCTTCATTTTATTCTTGGGGATAAATAACTTGGGGAGGAGGTGTTTTTATTACCCAATTTTACAAATGAAGAAACTGAGTGGGAGTTTAAGTAATTTGCCTAGGGTCATACCCCTTACACTGTAAGTAGTATAGTGTCTCAAGATGTATATTAAATAAATATATGATCTATGTAAATATATGTCATATGAATATTACAAAGTAATACTGAGAGAGAAATCTATAGGAGCTTACATAGATAAGGTGAGAATTCATATGATGGTATTTGAGCTGATTCTGAATGGAAACAAAGAATTCCAATAGATTGAAGTGAAGAAAGAGTTCAACCCAAGCCTACAAAGTCATGAATTGGGAGATAAAATATGAGAAATACAAGGGTAACAGCCTGGCTATACTGTATAACATGGGAATATGTGTAATATTTTTTGAGGCTGGTGAGATAATTTGGACACAGCTTGTGAAGGGTCTGAAATAAAGGCTCTTAAAGGGAGCTTATGCCTTATTTTAGTGATAATAAGGACTTAAGCAATGAATGAAAAAATGAAAAACATTTATCATAGGCTTGATAAGCATCAGGTACTCTACTAAGTGAGGGAGATACAAATAGATAACCAGGAAGACCTATCTTAGGAATCATACATTATAATGGAGAAGACAATATTTAAAGATGAATAGCAGCCAGCAAAAGGAGTTATGGTCTGAGAAGCAAAAAATAAAAGATTATGAATTAATCAAAAGTTGCTGTTGTTTGTCCTTCTTTCTAGAAGAAAGCTGTAACATCAGAGATGTGATACCATGACATACAAGTGAATTGGGTTTAAGTGAGGGAGGTGTACAAGGTCACCTGCCTCACTTTCTCCTTGGGAGCCATCTGGGTCTGGTGGCAAGATACAGATCAGATGACTAGAGATGGACCTGGATGCAGTGGGAGGCCTTGGACTTCTTAAGTTAAGGTCTCTAACAGGTCTCAGTTTGATTGAGGCTAGATACCTTTTCAGTGATTAAACCTAGGTAAGAAATGAGGCAAAAATGGTCTCTTTTTCCTCTGGTTTCAAAAAAGAATCAATTTGGGAGGGAAAGATTCCCAGCGTTTCTGGCCAAAACTGAGTCAATGAGGGCTCAAATAATGACCAAGTGAGTCTTGGGTAGGGACTGGAATGGAAATTAAAGCCACTCCGAGGTACTTCCTCACATCTCTCAGATTGGCTAAGATGACAGGAAAAGATAATTATAAATGTTGGAGGGGATGTGAGAAAACTGGGGCACTAATTCATTGTTGATGGAGTTGTGAAATGATCCAACCATTCTGGAAAGCAATTTGGGAACTATGCCCAAAGGGCTAAAATTGTGCATAACCTTTGATCCAGCAGTGCCATTCCTGAGTGGATATCCCCAGGAAATCATAAAGGAGGGAAAAGGACCCAGATGTGCAAAAATGTTTATAGCAGCACTTTTGGTGGTGGCAAAGAATTAGAAAATGAGTAGATGCCTATCAGTTAGGGAATGGCTGAACAAGATGTGGTGCATGAAGATAATGGAATATTATTATTCTATAAAAATATGATGAATAAGCTGGTTTTAGAAAGCCTGGAAAGATTTACACAAACTGATGCTGAGTGAAACAAGCAGAACCAGGAATACATTGTTCACAATAGCAGCAAGACTATGTGATAATCAACTATAAAAGATTTTGTTCTTTTCAGTGGGTCAGTGATCCAAGACAATCCCAATAGACTTTGGATAGAAAATGCTATCTACACCCAGAAAAAGAACTATGGGAACAGACTATAAATTAACATATACTATGTCCACTTCTTTTTTTCTGGTGTTTTTTGTTTGTTTTTTTTTAATCACATAGTAAATTCTTAACTTTAAAAGCAAATCATGATGATAGAAGGCCAAAAAAAAGAAAAGAAAAGAAAAAGAAAAGAAAGCAATACACAGAAGGAATACTGAGTTTAAGAATTCAACATGAACTTCCACAGAGATAATTGTTATTTTTTTCTCTCAATGATTTGTGACATACATCTTTCATATAATTGAATTTCCTCCTGGAAATAATAAATTTATATGTTGTAGGCTGAAGAGACATCCCTAAAACCCAATAAAAGTACTGGTTTTTTAAGTAACCAGTTGAGGAAAATGAAAAATCATGTAGTATTCTCCCATCATTCTGAAAATCTCCTGTGTATTTCCATTAGAACAAAATATACACAGGAATGCATTACAGCTTTAACACCATAGACTTGTGGTAGATCTCCAATGTACCAAAAAATCCTTTAAACCTCTGAGTTGAAAAGCATTAACCTTCAACTAGAAAAGAACATTAACATAATAATTGGTTATGTTAATGATCAACTGGTTAATTTAAATAAAATTAATCAATGTATTAGTTGGGGGGTAGTATGAGAGATAGTGGTTCCCTTTTTTTTCTATGCCTGTTTTAATTTTTTCTTTATTTTTAACCTCCAGTCCCAATCATCCATTTGTTAGTGAGGGCAAACTACTATTAAACATTTCATTCCTCTCCTCATTTGTTACCTAATTCTTTTGCAAAGTTTAAAATATAGAGTGACTTGGGCAAGAGTAGGGCAATATAGTCAGGTTTGGGTATTGCATATGTGTTGTAGAAAGATGGGGAGAAACCATTGTGATTCTCTTTTTGTTCCTTTTCTCCTCACCTCAAGATCTACTGTGACTTTCAATTACCCATGCTAGGTGTTTTGATCACAATCTCAAAGACAAAATTCAAAGATCATTAGATTAGAAAATGTTTGATATGAAAACAGTCTTCTTGGACAACACACAATCACAGTGCAACATGCCATGGCCACACCATCAAGCAAAAACTTGAGGTTTTTGTTTCAAATAGCATTCACTGCTTTGTTTTCAATCTCTACATCTTCCCCTCACTTGGAGTACTTTTTCTATTTATGCCTTACAATCAGATTATGACCTGAGTTTACTAAAAATCTAGGCCTGAGTCAAGGCTTGTATTGGAAGAGCTGGAAATTTGAATTGTATCAGAGTACAGATTATCCCTAGAGTATCTCAGATTTTAGGCATTTTGTGTCTCCCAATCTTATCTTATATATTCTAACTCTTACCATTTTAAAGTTTTTTAGATACTCTGACATTGGGAACAGAGTCAGTAATTCACAAAGATAACCTGTTCCCACTCCACCCACCTCCAACTTTTATTCTCATCTAGGGTAACTAAAAACAAAAACCATGATCTTTGCTGAAGCTGATTAACTTCCATTTCAACACACACACAGAGCTCCATTGAACTGGTCATCACAGCAAAAGCCACAACAAGCACATAGCAGCATGGAACTAACTGCACGACTCAACAGACAATGCAGACAAACTTGAGTATAAACCAAGATTGTTCTACCTCTTTTCATAACAGGTTAGTGCTGGCCCTCAGTGTTGGTGTACAGTTTTTATGGCATGGGAAAATAGGGATGTTTCTGCCCTATAAAAATAAATGTGTTGAATGCTTTAGTTTGAGCTTACACCAGGTCAGAAAGATCCAAAAAGAATCCTGAAAACAAGGACATCACCAAAACACATGGGGAGAATAGGAAAGTGTTGGCAGGAAAATGACTGATTTCCTGTGTGCTTTGATGCAATATTTTCCAACATCTTTCTGTGAATAAAGAATAGAGGAATCATATTGATGGGACATTTTAAAGGCTTGAATTCTGCTACCAAATAGCATTCATATGAAGCTTTTCCTTAAGCCTTAAAAGGTCATTCCTCCCACAAATGACAAATGTGAAAGATGTAAGGAAACCAGACTATTTTCATTTGTCTAACTCTCAGAAAGACCAATATGAGGGAAAAACAGGATAGAAACATGTGTTCTTTTTAGAAAGGAATTGCAGACACAACTTTGAGGAAAAAGATAAAGGAGGCCCTCCTAGGTCTTTCCAGTATTTATTTAAAAAAGAAAGAAAATGTTGGTATTCTTCCTTTTTTATGACCTATTTCATGCTTCTTTAAGCATCCAAAGCCCAAACACACTGTCTTCCTTTTGTAGCATCTTGTCCCCACCAGGCAATGGGAGATGGAACAGAAAAGGAAGCTTAGAGGGAAGCATGAAATCCCAAATTTGTGTAACCGTAACACATTCATCTGTTGTGACATCAATAGAGCAAAGGTGAGGGGTGAAGCTGGGAGTGGAGGATATCTCATTGGACTTAGTCATCTTTAATCTGTCAGGATAAAACACTTACCACATATGTGCAAGTTTCTCAAAAGATGTTCTGCGATCCATTGAGTTGCCCAACTTACTTGGGACGTGAGAGGGGTAGGTGGGCAGAGGAAAAGAAAGAAAGGTCCATAAAAGAAAGAAAGCAAAAATTAAAAGAAACAAAAGAAAAAAAAAGCATAAAATAAAAAGATGATGATATGCAAAGCTGCAACAAAAATGCTATGTAAGAAATTAAGGGGTACTAGTAGAGAGTCACTAATGCAACACTTTTTAATTCTTTTTTTCCCTGCAAATAGCAATTTAAAAAAGAAAATATTTCCTTATATGCATACAATTAGTGTGATAAAAATAAAATCAGAATAGTCAAAAATGAAGCCAGTGTTGGGTGCTACAATACTTTCATTTGTTTAGTCTATGGACTTTTGGAGATAAGCAACTGTCCAGAAGCTTTCAATATTTTGCTATCAAGACTATCTTTGATGGTCATCTACAGTATTAATATATGGAATTTCTTCTCAATTGTACAAGTAGCCCTGTTTTAGATGACCTCATAGAAAATATTATCTTCGTTTCATATGGTACGAAAGGTTTCAAACTCTTAAAAATTGAAAGGTGGTATTATATTCCTAGTTCAGCCCTACCCCTGCCCTATTATTTCCATTGATTTAAAGAGAGCTGTGGGCATTAGGACTTTGAAAATCAATATAAGACTTGAATGATTCCAAGATGGTTTAATTTATCTTTGCTCACTGTGTATATGTCTCACTGCTAATATGTCTATATTGTTTCAGACATTGTAAATACTTGGAGCATGGGAATAATCAAACTGGGCAAAAATCTGACCAAAAAATATTTCATAAGAAGGGCTATTAAATTTGAGGTGATACTAATGGCAAAAAACCCTACCTAGTCCATTTTAAGTAATATGATCTGTGTCCAAGTAAATAATGGACCAGTTTAATGAAAGAAAGGCCCTTTTAAAGGAAGGCATCTAAGGAATTATTTTTTTTTTCCTCTCTCAGATAAGTGACTCTTCATTTTTTTCTTAAATTAAGTAGAAGATTCATGTAAAATTAAAATGAAAGAATTTATAATAAAACTTAGAACATATGAATACATGGAGCAAAGAAAAGAAACAAACAAAGGAAAAAGGAAAAAAAAGAATTTATTTGACCCTGCAAAAATGGAAAAGGCTTTCTTGGCCATTAGCTTGTCTACCTACCAGATATCTAGCAGCATGAACCCTGCAGAGGACACTGAGCTCATTAATACCAAAAGCTAGGAAGTTGAAAAAATTGGTAAGAAAGACCAATACCTTTTTCTTCGCCTGTAAAAGCTCCTGGTAGGCACTGGATCGTATGAAACGTGGGTAGGAATCACTTTTCATCAATTTGTAAATGTGCTCCTAAAAAGAAAGAATAGCTTAGATGCTATTTTTATGAATGCTTTAAAAAATCCAAAATGAGGAGAGAAAAGAAGAATAAATACCACCACATGTCATCCAGGCACTAGGAGGAAGGATGGGACAGATCTGATGTGGACTAGATATAATAACAATAAAAATATTATCATTGGAAATAACAATGAAGGTGATGGTAAATTTCCTTATATTTCTAGTATGTTTTGGTTTTTTTTTTTTCCATACTATAGTATCTTATCAGTGAATTATTTTATGAAATGGCCCAGGGAGACATAAAGAATATAAATTTGAATTAGTCATTTCCAGAACAGAATGCATTGCAAGAAATCCAACATAGCAGTTTTGAACTCAATTATTTTGCTACAAAAATTCTAAAAATAAACTTAGTTGTCCCATGTGCCAAAATCCAAAACAGAGCTTAAGCAATCTTGCAGATCATTGTGTATCCAATTTGAATAACTCTGGTTCTAAGATTTATTCTGGGCCCCAAAAACAAAATTCAGTTTGTTTTTGTCTGTGTAGCTCATTAAAATGTAAACTCCTTAAGGACAGCATCTATTTTGTTCTCTTTTATTCCCAACCCCTAGCACCACGCCTTATGTAAAGCAAGCACTTAACTAGTTTTCAATGGACTTGAACAGATTAAATGACCTGGAAAGTTGTTCTTCAGTATACGTTGCCCCAAAACTGAAACTCCAGACCTATTCTGAAGATTTTTCAGTTGATATATCTCAGGACTTTATAAATTCTGATTAGAAGGAAGGAAGGAAGGAAGGAAGGAAGGAAGGAAGGAAGGAAGAAAGGAAGGAAGGAAGGAAGGAAGGAAAGAAGGAAGGAAGGAAGGAAGGAAAGGAGAAATTTGGTGATACAAACTTCTTTTGGCCTGGATTGGAAAACTTCCAGATATCCTAGATCTCAAGCCTTAGACTAAAATGAACAGGCTCTTATGATAGCCTCACAATTCATCTAGTTTAACTCTGGGCTCCCTCAGACTAATAATGATTTGGAACTAGCTAGAAATTAATCATAGTTCACCCTGTGGTGTCTACCATATACCTCAGGGAAACTGCATGAGGATTTCACAAAAGGAGAAGGGGACTTCTATCCAATCAGGAGTTAAGCATTTCCCCTTTGTCACATGAATTCTATCAACCTAAGTTTTCACCCTGGATTTGGTTATGTACATCTCTGTGAGTGTTATTATATCATTTCCATTATGTCTGACTCTTCACAACCCTATTTGGAGATATTCTGGGCAAATATACTGGAATGGTTATCATTTCCTTCTCCAAATCATTCTATAGATGAGGAATAAAGGTGAAGTGACTGGCTTAGGGGGTCTCAGATCAGATTTAAATTCATGAAGATTAGTCTTTCTGATTCCATGCCCAGGGCTCTATCCACTGTACCATCTAGCTACTAATTGACTCTTCGCTGACAATTTACATCAACTGGATATTCAATGAGGCACAGAGGAGTTGGAGTTTTTGAACTATAATACTAGAAATCACTCTTGTTTTTCCCCTGAGACAATTGGTATTAAGTGACTTGCCCAGGGTCACACAGCTAGGAAGTATTAAGTGCCTGAGAAGATTTGAACTCAGATCCTCCTGACTTCAGGGCTGGTGCTCTATCCACTGCACCACCTAGCTGCCCCTAAAAACCACTGTTAATTCCTCAAAGTTTCTTTTTGAATCTAGAGGAGAGAAATTGTCAGTTGTTCTCTAAAGACCCAATTTGACAGTCTGAATGAGGATTAGGAGAGTAATACCAGAGGAAGTATTGTATCAGGGTTGAGATGGAACTGGATCAGTTGTTGAAGTAGTAATATGAAGTTCATTATAAAGAGTCTTTTCTCTTGGGGCTGATTTGAGGAAAAAAAAAATCAGGTATGTGTATATGTGTGTATGCATATATTTTTCCCTTTAAATCACTAATATATTTATAATCCATATTAGTGTAGGGAAGTTAATCACCTATAGTTTCTTACATCAATTCAATCATATAGCTAGAGTAACACACACACTCATAAACACATACATACACATGTGTGAAGAACCATAATTTGCAGCACATAGTCTTTAGACACTGCCCTCATAAGTTAAATGACTTTTTAGGGCCAAATATTCTAGCTGCATCATTTAGGCCCTTTGAATATAGGTCTTCTTAACTTGTCAAGGCCAGTTATCTGTATGCTAATGCAAAATTTCTAAAATACAACTAGGTTCAATGAAAAAAAAGCAATTTAATGTTAGATGGTATCATGTCATTTGGGAAAATGCTCATAATATTTTTGCTGAACTTGCTATAATCAAGCTGACTTTCACTGCTCCAGGAAAAAAAAAAAAATATCTTTCCAGACTTTAAATAGGTGTTTCCTACCCATCTGACAAATTACTATCTTCATAAAGCAAAGAAAGAAAACACTAAAATTTCACCCTGAATCACTGGAAGAAAAGAAATCTGCATTAGGTTGGGCAAATGTGTCAGAATTTTTACACTGTTTTCTCACACATGTCTCTGTCTCATTCAATTGTTTCCATATGAGAGAACTTGATAGAGCCATTGGAGTTGAGATTGTGGCTTAGTCATTTAAATATGTGTTGACTTTTTAACTCCATTGCCCCTGTATCCTCAAGCCAGAAGTGAATGGAAAAAAATGAATTGTACACTGACAAAATAAAGAAAGATCTTCCCATAAGTATTGCTTTAATCCTATGGTTTAATTTAGGAAAAAGTGATAACTGGTCAGAAATTCTTTGTGTATATGATATACTCTTCTAAACAGCTTGAAAACTTATTACATATATATTTAAACATTAAAACTAATAACCCTTAAAGGAGAATTTTTCTTTGAAAGCTGTTTTTGTTTTTGTTTTCCTGAAACCCCATTATTTAGAGTTGAGGTTATAGGAAGAAACAAACTAAAGTAGTTTTTAAGATGGTCCATGGCAATGTATGGGACTGTGACTTAGTCCCAGTTCTACCAGATCTATTTAGTCCTAACCTCTCTCCTGATCTCCATTCTCTAATCTTCAAT
Organism: Myrmecobius fasciatus; assembly: GCA_023553655.1. Classification (NCBI taxonomy): domain Eukaryota; kingdom Metazoa; phylum Chordata; class Mammalia; order Dasyuromorphia; family Myrmecobiidae; genus Myrmecobius; species Myrmecobius fasciatus. The sequence goes on from JAJPUD010000438.1 coordinate 223,310, forward strand.
GGCCTACTAAACATCTCAAACTAGATGTCCCATAGATCTTACACAAAATATCCAAACTAAACCCATGATCACTTCCTCCCACACCCCACATACACCCATACCCACACCCACATACTCCTACCCTTCTGCTCTTTCTAACTTTGTGATTACTGTTGAGGCTACTATTATTCTACTACTTATTATATTATTTAAAAATGTTTGAGAGACATTCTTCTACTTACTATATTATTTAAAAAATGTTTGAGAGACAAAATTAATGAGTAGTAGGTTATTAATAAAAGAATGGTCATTTGATTATCTCTCTCAGACTAAAGACAATCATGGCTGTGGCCTCATAACATATATCTTTAGGTATTCAATGAAGGGCTGCTAATGACATCATGTCACAGTTAGACAGAAATTATCTCAGACCATCTCCAGTCTTGAGTTATCTAGACAGAAGGAAGGATCTGCCTCACCCAAGCTTAAGTAGAAAACAACAGATTTTCTCACCTTAAGTTAAATTTCTTATAACTTGACTGAGGTCTGATGGGGAGTTAATTCAATCTCAGTGATATCCTTCAAGAGATTAAACTTTCAGGACTTTGGAAGAAGGAGAGAGATCTGAATCTCTCCAAGATATTGGCTATTAATAATCATTTCTCTCTTCACCTAGGATCACAACCTAGATGTCATACTTAATTCTTCACACTTGCCCTTACCTCCCTCTCCCCTTACATACATCCAATCAATTGCCAAGTTCTGTCTATTCTTTGTTCCTAAAATATCTTATGTATACCCTCTTCTCTCTTCTGATATTGCTACCACCCTGGTCTAAACTCTCATTTGCTTAGACCTGGACATTTTAATTGCTTTCCATCTCAATTCTCACCTCAATCCAGTTCATCTTCCATTTAGCTGTCAAATTGATCTTCCTAAAACTCAGGTCCAAATATGTAACTCCCTATTTTATAAAGACAATGTCCGAACTCCTTAAGACCAGGTACTATATCTATATCTATATTATATACATATACAGATGTAGATATAGATATAAGCAAAACAAAACAAAACAACAACAACAAAAGCAATCCCTGTCCACAAGGGACTTATAGTCTATAGAAAGTTAGAGAAAGATAAAAATTGGCAGCTAGAAAGATAAAATGGAGATGAGAGGAGAAAGAAGCAAATTAAATACCTGATAATAAGGAGAAGGACTAACAGTTAAGATGATGACTGAGAGATAATCAGGAAAGGGCTGCAGTAGAAATCTTGCTCAGGAACTAAAAACAGCTAATTTACAAATAACTAAATTAGGGAGGAAGTACCTATACCCACACACACACATATATATATATGTACATATATATATATATAAATTAAAGCTTTTTATTTGCAAAACATATGTATGGATAATTCTTCAACACTGACCCTTACGAAGCTTTCCATTACAAATTTTCCCCCCCTAGTCCCCACCCCTCCCCTAGATGGCAGGAAGTCCACTACATGTTAATTATATTAAAATACTTGACAAGTCGAATATATGTATACATATTTCCACACTAATCTTGCTGTGCAAGAAAAATCATATCTACAAGAAAAAAAAAGTCTGAGAAAGGAAACACAATGTAAGCAAATATCAATAGAGAGCATGAAAATATTATGTTGTGGTCCACATTTCATATCCCTCTCTCTGGGTGTATATGGCTCTCTTCACTGAACAATTGGAAGTGGTTTGAAACATTTCATTGTTGAAGAGAGCCATGATGTCCATCAGAACTGATCACCATATAGTCTTGTTGCCGCCTACATCCACTTTATAAAAGAATGTTCTGTATTACAAAAGATTACACCTGGGAAAAGATTTCATCCTTTAGTAATTTCTCCTAAGACACTTCCATTTTATTACCTATAAAACCTAAAAGTATTAGAGACATTAAAAGGCAACATTACAAGAATTGCTGTTGAATGAAGATGGAAGGGTAATGGGAAGCTCTTTTGAAATTATGTCCCTAAGAAAACATAATTTATTGACTCATACATTCAGACAAAGCTTTCTAAAACTAAGTCCTCCTGCTACTGACCTGAGCATCTTCAAATGTGTACCGTCCTGGCTCCTTCACATTTTGTGTGGTTTTGTCATAACTTTTGGAATCCAAATTAATGGCACTGGGGGCACCTGGAGCCAGAAATTCCTGCCATATTTCCTGGACTCGGGTGGGGACTTCCCGAATGGTTCTTTTCTTCAAGTCTTCCACTGCCAGCCAGAACCTATTGGGAATGAAACAGTAGGCATTTACTTACTAGCTGATTTTTGAAAAACCATAATGTGTTACTTAGCCATGACACAAACAGCAGGAAACAAAGTTCTCAGTTTCTCTTCTTTCATGATATCAGAACCATCTGTTTCCTCCCACCCCCTCTGGAAAAGTTTCAGAAGGGTAAGAAAGCATAGGTAGGATGAATACTTTTTTCTTTGTAGTTTGTAAAAAGACCAGTATATAATGCTGTTCTAAAATGACTCTGCTATGCTTCATATGTTGAGAGGGATGGAAAATGACAAAAATGCCCTTTTTGGAAACAATCCATGCTCAAAGTAGGCCTGCAGAGGCTTGCCTCTATCACAAGGCTCCTGAGTTTAAAAAAGAAGTAAGAGGACACTGGAGAACTATTCATCATAAAGGATGGGGGTGGTGAATAATGCTAAGGGGGAGAAACATACAAGCACTGTGCTGAGGAAACCCTGAGGACTAAAGACAAAGGGACAGAATATACCATGTGATTTCATGTTCCTTCCTTAGGATCTTACCTGTTTACGTCAGTAAGGTAGTGGCTATAGAAAGACTTTTTATTCTCCCCAGACCAGAAAGATACCAAGCATGTGAATAATTATAACAAAGTCCAGATCCAGGATTACATAAAGTTCTAGCCAGAATGATGGTTGAGTTATAAGTTATAGGTGATAAGAAGTGAAAGACTAATGTATGAAGCTTCTATTTAGTCAAGTCTTGAAAGGCCAAAAACATTGAGAAATTTGTGAGGAAAACTGATTGTAAAGTAAGATTGAAAGAGCTTGTAATTTAAACTGAAAAAAAGGGGAGTTAGACTGTGTAGTTATTGACAAAGTGTGAGAGAAAAATTTGGGAGTGGATAAAGGACTGCAAGGAGGTCGAGAAGAGCTGGGTTGGAATCCTAATTCTAATACTGGCTTTGTAATCCAGGGCATTCAGTAAACCTCTCTGGACCTCAATGTGTCCACCTTTAAAATTTATTAATGATTTTACTGTTGAGCACACAGGGATATAAGAATCAGATAATACATAATAGCATTATTGAGTATTTATTAAATTTTTACCCTTAATAATATCCTACTAAATATTTGTGTATCATATGTATCATCACATAATATGTATATCATATGTGTATATACAATATATGTATATGTAATTCATACACATATACACACATACAAATTCACACACATATATGTTTTCAATTGCTTTTCATAACAACCTTGTGAAGCCGATGCTGTTACTGATCCTCAATTTACAGATGAGGATACTGAGGCTTGGAGGAATTAAATGAGTTGCTCACCATCACATAGCCAGTAAACATTGGAGGCTGTATTCCAATACATATTTTCTTTTTTTTTTTGCTTTTTGCTGAGGCAATTGAGGTTAAGTGACTTGCCCAGGGTCACACAGCTAGGTAATGTTAAGTGTCTGAGGCCAGATTTGAACCCAGGTCGTCCTGACTTCAGGGCTGGTGCTCTATCCACTGCGCCACCTAGCTGCCCCTACATATTTTCTTGAATCCAAGTCCAATGTTTAATTCACTTCTCTCATATCTTTATGCAAACTAGTTATATGGGACATTTAAGTAGTTAAACTGCTTTTTTTAAATAAAGAATTTACTTTTACATATAAATTTTGTGTAGAAATGTTTACTTTATTCCACCTCTTCTACATATCTATTTTTAGACTAAATCTAAATGATGGACCCATTCTTTTGGATTTTGAGAAGACAGATCAATACCTCTTTTGGGAAATTGAGGGGAAGGGCAGAGAACCTTGTACTTAAGAACAGTTTCTCTTCCCCAAGAGCAACTGATGGTGACTTGCATCAGAGGCAAATGGCAGAGATAGAATGGTGTTCCAGGAAGTTAGTTTATTGACAATGCTCATGAATGCAAACCTGTGGAAGAAGAATTTCCTGTGCTGTAAAAGCTAGTCATTTAGTCAGAGAAAGGAGATTCCTGGAGAATATCAGTTTTGGGAATTGATTCATGGACAACCCCTGGTCTAAATTCAAGAATTTGTGGATTGGGCCTTTTGGAGAAGGAAGTTTTCTGTTGCCATGTGTGCCTTGGTGACAAGATGTTCTGTAGAATTTCTATTCAGTTTCCTAATTGGAAATAACAAAGTTGCTGGCTTACTCAGACAATGCAAGTCTGATGGGAATGGGATTGCTTATTTAGCAGCTCTCAAAGTATATTTACCTTTGGGAAAGATAGTATAAATCACAAAGTAAGTCTACTTTAGTAACTGTAGTATCCCATATGACTAGTAGCACTTAAAGGTTATTGATGTATGTGTTTTTTGTTTTTGTTTTTTTTTTTAAAGCAATTCTGTTTCAATAAGCTTGGTTAAAAGAATTGTGCAATTTCCCAAAGGTGATCCAGCCTACTCTCTCTCCTCCTGTTTAATGCTGGGCACAGCTCATTGTCCATCTGTAGCATCTGTCCCAGATAATGTTTATACTGGTGAATGCCCTCAAAAGATTGTTTATCCAAATCTCATCAGTTTTCTACGACAACCAATAAAAAAGATGTTTAAATGAAAAAGTGATAAATTAAAACAATCCCCCAAACAATGGTTTATGCAAAAAATTCAATAACATACACATTTTTGTAAAGTAACACAATATAAACATCTAATATTATTTTCAGTAAAACTTTCCCCTGGTGTCCTGAAAGTCACCTCAGAATGATCTGAAGTTGTTAAGAAAGCTAAGGCCCACAAAAAGAACCTGTAAGTCCTATTAGGAGAAGAAGTATCAAAAGAGAGCTAAGACTAGGAGCTGATAAAAAAAAATCATAGCTGACCATAGAGAGAAGGCATAGGTGTTCTCTCTCTCTCTCTCTCTCTCTCTCTCTCTCTCTCTCTCTCTCTCTCTCTCTCTCTCTCCTCTTTCTTCTCTCCTCTCTTCTCTCTGTCTGTCTGTATATATGTATGTTTATTTATGCAATATAAATGTTCATATGTGTATACACACATATACACAAACTACTCTTTTGTTTCCAAAGACCAAAATGACATCACTGTCAGTATGTCCCAATAGTGTCCCTCTACTGGCTAATCTCACCAATATGAACTTAAAAAGCTATACCACACATGAGCCAAAAAATAGCCCTTAGGAACATTGGGAATGGATATTTCTCTAAACTTGTGCATCTCACATTTCTTTTGGGATACTGAAATTCTGTTATGCTCATGGAGCACATTGCCTTCTTTGATATGGGCACCCCATGCTAGCTATTCTGTGCCAGTGCCTCAGAGATCTTGAGAGTGTCCTTGTTTCATTTTTTCCCTGACTTCAGTGTGAGAGCTTGTCTTAAGTGAGTTCTTTGTAAAATAGTTTTTTAGGCAAATGTACGTTTAGCTTTGAAACAATGTGGCCAGCCCATCAGAATGTATTCTAGTAGAATTTGAATGCTGAACAATTCAGTTTGAGAGAGGACTTCAGTGTCTGTTACCTTATTTTACCAGGTGATCCTTAGAATCTTCCTAAGACAATTCAAATGGAAGCAATTCAGTTTCATGGCATGGCATTGGTATAGTGCCCAGGTTTTATGGGCATACAACAATGAGATCAGCACAATGACTTTGAAGATCTTTAGTCTGATAGGCAGCCTAATACCACTCTTCTCCCAAACTTTCCTTCAAAGACTCCAAAACACTGAGCTGATTTTGGCAATATTATCTATCTACCTCATCATTTATATGGACATTCTTGAAAAGAATATTACCAAGGCAAGTAAAATCATCCATAACATTCAAAATTTCTCTATTTGCTGCACTTGATCATTTCACATATAGATGTTATGGTTCTGGCTAGTGGAAAACCTCTGTTTTCTTGATGTTAATTTTCAGGCCACAAGTAGCAGAGAATACATCCATACTTTGTGGGATTTTAGGCTCATAGGCTTCCCTGGGTGCACAATCATCTGCAAACAAAAAGTTGCCCACCAACTCTGCCTCCACTTTAATCTTTTCAAGTTTACTCTCAGCACAGTAGCTGACCTTGATACCATTTTTATCCTCATTGAGGACATCTGAGAATAATGCTGAAAACATCTTGAGAGCAAGCACACGGCCCTACTTCACTCCACTGATAACTAGAAAAGCATGAAAGCATCATCCATTGGTTAGACCATTGCGGAACTAGCATACAATACTGATGAATTTTTCCAGGTTTATAAAATTTTGCCATGATATTCAAACAAGCCCTCCCAATTGATAGTGTCAAAAGCCTTGGCCAGATCAACTAACACTGTGTACAAACCTTGACTCTGCTCCTGGCATTTTTTCTGAAGTTGTCAGGCAGCAAACATCATATTGACTATTCCTCCACTCTTTCTGAAGCAATACTAGCTCTTGGGTAGATGACCATATTCCAGACAAAGGATGAACCTACTAAGAAGAACTTTGGCAAGAATCTTGCCAACAGTGACTAAGAGAGAGATCCTCCATGACTGCCACAGCACAATCTTTTTTTTTTTTTTTTTTTCCATAGCAAATGATGTAAATTTAGCTTACTTGAATTTAGCAAATAATGGACTGATATGGATTACGTGGTAAAGCAATTAGAAGGATTCAGGACTGGAACAATGATAAGACTTAAAGAGTAGTTAGTAATGATTCAATGTCAAATTGGTATCTCTATTTGACATGATTTTATCCAACATTTTTATCAATATCAACATGACAAAGGTCTAGGTGAAATCACCAAATTTGCAGATGAGACAAAACTGAAAGAAATATCTAACTGAAAATAATAGCCAAAATCTTTTTAAAAAATTGAGATACTAGAAAAATTTGCTAAATATAAAAAAGATAAAATTCAATATAGATTTATGAGTTGTCTAACATTTGAGTTCAAAAAATCAACTTCACAAGTAGAAGATGAAGAAACAGCAATATCTGGATAGGATAAAGATCATTTTTTCTGGCTTCTATTTTCCTACTTTTTTTTTCAACAGTCTTCTCACTATGGAGATGCCTTTGCAATGGCAGCTCCCTCTTTTGATTGACAAATTCTTGCCAAGGATTACTAATTGAAGAAATACCTGGGCTATCCATGTTTAAGTCCATTCTTGACTTTCCAGAATTTTTATCTTGTCCACAGAGATGTGCTGTCTCCTTCTACTAGAACGTAAGTTTCTTAGAGACAGGAATTTTTCATTTCCTTTTCATTTGTTTTATTTATACACAGTGCTTGGCCCATTGCATGTATTAAAATGTTCTCTGTCTCTGTCCATCTCTATCTGTTTCTGTCTGTATTTCTGTCTGTTTCTTTGTTACTCTTGGTCTCTATTTAAGTGGACAAGTTCATTATCAATCAGCAGTGTGATGTGGCAACCATCAAATATCAAAAGATCTTGGGCTTTTTCCAGGAATGAGGAAGTAATAACACTTCTGTATTTGATTTTGATGAGACTATATCTGGGTATCATGTTTGTTTTTGGGTGTACCAGTTTAAAAGGACATTTGTATATAGAAAGCACATATAGGAATGCAATTAGAATGAGAAAGGATGCTGACTTCATCTTCTGGGAGTATTACTTGAAAGAGTTGGCTTGTTTAATCAGGAGACAAGAAGGAAGGAAGCATGCAAGTAATAGTTAACTTCAAGCAGCTGAAGGGCTTCAAGTGGACTAGAGATTAGACTTACCCTTATTTGACCCTGTTTGCTGGCAGAAGCAGTATCAATTGATACAAATGGTAAATCAGTAAATTTTTAGGCATAATGTAAGGAATAAACTTACTAAAAATCATATTTGTGCAAAAGTAGTAAATGTCTCATTTTGCTGGTTTTTTTATATTTTTTTTTTCCAAAAAGATTGGATGATTGACTCCTTGTCTGGTGTAGTATGGTTGGGATTCCTTTAAGATATTGGTTTGATTAAGTGACCACTAAATTCACTTCCAACATGGAATTTCTGAGATTTTTGTGTTAATTAAAAAGCACATATTGAGGGGCAGCTAGGTGGCGCAGTGGATAGAGCACCAGCCCTGAACTCAGGAAGACATGAGTTCAAATCTGGTCTCAGACACTTAACATTCCCTAGCTGTGTGACCCTGGGCAAGTCACTTAACCCCAATTGCCTCAGCAAAAAGCAAAAAAAAAAAAAAAAAAAAAAAAAGCACATATTGGTAACAAAAGATTCTTAGAATCAGAAAAAAATATACATAATAATAACAATATAATTAACCTGTGATTTTGTTACCATTAGTAGTAAGGACATAAATAAGTTTAAATGATTTTATTGTGAAGGCTTAGCTTGTTTTAATTAAAATCAATTGTTATGTTATTTTAAAAAAAAAGTTGAAATCATTGGTTTATAGTTGTAGTTTATTCCTCTCTTCACAGAAATGATAATGGAGATCGGTGTGATCTCCCTTTTTTAAATTCTGGAATCCTTCATAATTTAATTACTTACTCTTCTCCCTCACATTCTTTTTCCCTCTTCTCTCTTTTCTCCATTTCTCTCTTTCTCTTCCTCTGTATTCTCTCTCTCTCTCTCTTTCTCTCTCTCTGTCTCTCTCTAACACTCACCAAGCACTTACTGTGTCAAGAATTGTGTTCTGGAGATACAAATATGTGAGAAATGTTCATTTTCTCTCATATTTAATAACTTATTATTGAATCAGGACTAACGTTTTTCCTTTTTTCTACTTCTTCATCTAGAAGCCAACCAGTGTGGGAAATCTCTTTTAAAGATTTACTTAGGTCAAGATCTAATCAGACAATAAAAGAAACTCCTAGTGTGGACTAATGGATATATTTCTTCTTGTTGTGTTTGCTCAGACAAGGTCTGGGAAGTATTGATTCTTCCTTTTGTTAAGATAGGATATATGGAAATTGATGTCTCTTTGATAAAGATTTGTATGACCCAAGTCACTGTGCCCCCAAGACACTCATTTTAATATATTTCATCCCCAATTGTGTTTACCAATCAGAATTGATCGACATATCTCAGGAATATTTACTTTTTTTTTTTTTTTTTTTGCTTTTTGCTGAGGCAATTGAAGTTAAGTGACTTGCCCAGGGTCACACAGCCAGGGAATGTTAAGTGTCTGAGGCCAGATTAAACTCAGGTCCTCCTGACTTCAGGGTTGGTACTCTATCCACTGTGCCACCTAGCTGCCCCAGGAATATTTACTTTTGAAGGGTATATATACTGGGAGTGCACTACCATCAAGACTCCAAGAGAGACAGACAAATGACCATCCTTTCAATAGCAAATGTGCTAGACTTATTAATAAAATGAGTAAGTTATCCAGAAATTATGTCTCTTGGAATTTTTTAATTATCACAAACACAAGAAAAAAAGATAATTTATATTTTCAAAGAGCTTGTATTCTAATAAAGGAAGACAAATGAAAGAGAAAGTAGAAAGCTAAAGGGAGGTGATACAAAGTTTCTGGTGAGGAGTTAGAACAAATTAAGAGTAAGTTTAGCTAAGAGATGAAGTGAACATGGCTGGAGCTTCTCATGTAATAGTGATTCTAGCCAGAGATTCTCCAAAAAAGGAAAGTAGGCATTGAGAGGCAACATCATTCAATGTCTTTATTTCCCAGATGCTCATGAGTTTCCCTTATTTTTAATTACCCAGTGACACATACACACATAAACACGTCTTGCAGATAGACCTAAGAGGTCCTGGTAAGGGTGATCAGTCAAAGGAAATTAATTTACGTATCTGGGAGACTACAAATTAGCTTTTTGTCTTCAAATTAGACCATTCCCTGACAGTCTGAAACATTTTGTGCAAAAGACAAAACAGTTTTTAATCTACCTTAGTTTTTATCTACAATGAAGCTCAAGTAAAATGTGAAACTTTATGGCAGATACAGATTTCTGATTTGCATTCTCAGGGTGTGTTTGTGGTTATCCTGGACAATCTGTGGAATGTTAGGCATGTTCACTCAAAGACAGGGTGATTTGGGGCCAGGAATAAAGGAGGGAACACAGAATTGTCTTCCTGAATAACTTGAATATTCTTTATATGAGGATCTGTAAAACCTTATAGAAGTAACTTTGCCAGTGATTGCTAAATTCCATTGAAAGGGGGGAAAAATCTATTGAACTTCAAAGAGGGAAAGTTTCAATTTTACAAGAATACTTAAGTCTGTAAAAAGTTAAAGAACATATCGAGTTTCTAGAGAAAAATAATGGGGAAACTTTAAAATTGCATTTTAAATGTGCTAGAAAGTCAGTACTCTGGTTAATGGTCTTAAAATTGTCAAAGAACATAGCAGTGACTCAGAGTAAAAGTACAATTCATTTCCAGGTGTCCTGTAAGTTATGAGTCTTCCAAAATATGTGAAAATAACATTCATACCAGATGTGCAGGCTGAATGCAATTGTTCACCTGTCACAGTTTAAGTCCAGCTGGTTTCTGCTTCCAGCTGCTGGTTTGCTATTTTGACATTTGGAAGGTTAAAAAAAAAAAAGAAAGAAAAAGAAAAAAAAAAAAACTTCTGCCCCTTAAATTTTTCTCAAATTATATGGTAGATACATTTAACATCAGGTTTCCTTCCTCCCTTGATAGATCACCATACCTATCTTTGCTTCAAAAGTGCTAAGAGAATGAATAGCTTCATAGAATCTATTTGCAACTATATGAATACTATAAGATATAACCAAATAGTCTATTGAGGATTCTCAAGTCCCATAGAATTCAAGCTAACAATTTCTCTTGCTCATCGCATCCATTTCAGGTCTAGAAAAAATATTGCAACATAAAATCAAAAGAATTCAAAGCCAAAATAATGACTGAATCACAAAATTCAATTGCTATATATGATGAATGCTTGGGATGGACAGACAGGTAGTATGTGCCATTCTTCTTAGGAAAGTAAATTCACCAAGAGCGGGAACGTATTGTTTGATTGTTCTGAAAAGTGTCTAAAGTTAAGTGGTTATTTGATTGTTGGCAACTAGGTGGTATGGTGGATAGAGTGGAAGCCTGGAAGTCCAGGAACCAATCAATATGGCTTCTGACACTTACTAGCTGTGTGACCCTGAGCAAGTCACTTAACCCTGTTTGCCTCATTTTCTTATCTGTAAAATGAACTGGAAAAGAAAATGACAAAGCACACCAGTATCTTTGCCAAGCCCAAATGAACTCACAAAGAGTTGGACACAATGGAAATGACTCAACAACAAGTAGTGTTCATTTTTTCCCTCTGGTCAGTGATGAAGCAGCAGGACTAAAAGAAAATAGAAATTTTTGTTCCTTGAGGTAGGAAAAAAAAACACATTTTCGGAAGGTACATAAGAAAATAATTTCTCTTTCAATTATAAGACCAAAGAATTTAGATTTTTACCTCAAATTTTCTGAACTGAATTCTGACTCTAGAAATTTGAGGAACTGTTCTCTCCCAACTGGATCTTTCAATGCTTCATCCATGCCAAAACCCCATCGTTTAACTCTCTGTTGGCCAGGTTCTTTGCTGTAGGTACAAAACAGGTCAACAAAAGTTATTCCAGAATAAATAATTTTTTTTCCAGTTCTCTCATACTACCACATTTCTCAAGAAAACAGATTAATGTTGAAGTTTTAGCCTTTAAATCTTTCTCATTCTTCATTTAGTTAAGACTGTTCAAAGATAAATGAAACTATATGCATATAATCACAGTGTGAAAAAGGGAGGATCAGATAGCAGTATGATGTTGGGAAGTGTGTAGAACAAGGGAGAGAGGTACATGCCTTTTATTCCTACCATCAGAGAGGCTGAGGCTGGTACATCTCTTGAGCTTGATGTTTAGAGCTTCAATGTGCTAAGCAGATCAAGTGTCTACATTAAAATTAGCCTTAAAATGGTGTATCTCTCAAAATTAGAGGGAGTGGCTACCATATTGTATAAAGAAGCATGAACTAGCCCAATTCAGAAAATAATGGACTAGGTCAACTCCCTCATGCAAATCAGAGATGGACTAATTCTGGAAGTATCCCAAGTGCTTATAGTCTGGGGGGGGGGGGGGTAAGGTAGAGAGAGAACCAGTTTTTTTTTTCTTTGTTTGTTTGTTTGTTTTGCTTTTTAAGTATGGAAATGGAGATTAAGAGACATGAGTTTTAGTCTCTGAGGCTCTAACCCTAACCAGCTGGCATTTAATTTCTCCCTCCGTGTCCTTCCCTCATGCCTAAGGTTACTGTCAATTAGACAATTCTATAGTGCATAGATTGAATTATGAATCACTGGCTGGATGTAGAAGAAAGGTCATGCAATCTACTTAGGCATCTATACTACACTAAATCCTTACTTTATAAAGTGAAGTGCTTATTATCTGGTGACTTTTATCTAGTATCATCTGTTATCCAGGTGACTTCTCTTCTATGTGCTCTTGGATGATTCTTCCTCCAGCTATAATGCAAAGGGCAGGATGGGGAAATTCTAACAAGGTTTTCAGCTTTGCCTAGTGGCTTGTCTCTGTAGTAAATTTATAACTGCATGTTAGGTTTTTCTCATATATGCTCTAAGCATTTTACATATCTATATCATCTATAAAAACACACATATGTACCATAATATCTAGTGCTATATACATAATATATGATATATAATTACAGTCTATAATTTACTATGTCATAGCTTTCTTCCTCCCTTTCTCCTTTCATTAAAGGTAACCACAACCCTAAATGTATTTTAGGCAGAAATTCCCATTATTTCAGAAGTATCACTCAAATTATTTGGATTATGCTGAGGGATGACTGGTTCATGTACTAAATGAGTGTTCATAAACTAGGGATTACTGGAGGTGAGATAGAGAGTGCTTCAGGAGCTAATCAGTTTGGATCAGTTTCAGAAATGGAAATCCCTCTCCCTTTTGTAAGTCTTTAAAACTTGTGTGTCATGTCTCTGCAGCTTATGAAGGTAGATGTCAGCCATTACAGGACCCAGAAAAAATGCTTCTAGTTCAAAAGAACAAGGGGAAGAGAAATACATCATTGACTACCATATTCCTCTAGGAAAACTAATGCTTCTTAAAATGTAGAAACTCTAGGATTCTTTTCATTTGGAGCAAATCCTCATTTAAAGAATAACCTTTTTGTCAGAAGGAGAGTTAAAAAGTCACCAACCTTGCTTCAAGTTCCCAGAAAGTGGTATCATCTGACATCCATGGATTAGAAGGGTCAGGTGGCACAAGAAAGGGATCATATTCAACATACTGTTCTGTGTAGCTTAATAGACTAGGAACAAGCAAAAGAAGCACAGACTAAACAGTTTTATAGTTTCTTTAAGTATAATCCAACACAGCTAAAATGAAAGAAGTTACAAGATAGTTTATGAAGGCAATCCAACTAATTTAACACTATAACAGGAAACTCAAATTTCATATCATTTTTAATACTTTCATAATTTTATTTTGTATACATGGACTCATTTTTATTAATGAACTCAGAAGACTGGTAAATAATAGCAATAAAGATAATGATTATGGATAAGTGTCATAACTAGGCATATACTGGCAAATATTTAACTGTCTCCAAAAAAGTATACATGATACACTTTTCAGCTTAATTTGCATTATTAATATTTTCTCTATCACTTAAAACTAAAAAAAATTGGTAAACTACAAATAACATATATGTGGCATATATTATATGTGATTTGTAGTTTTGCCAGTACCCAAGATATAATGCTCATATTGAAGATTTCACCATTGGGATTCTTGAGCCAGCAGGAGTTGGCTCCAGCATACCTGTGAAGTCACATCCATTCTTCATCCTCATTTTTTCGACTTTTGAAATGATTGGCTCATCTATTGAGAACTGTCTCACACCCATGAAGTGTTAAAATAAGATTTTAATTAAGATTTCAGCTTCAGAGATGGAAATGACTTAAGAAGTCATCTGTTCTAATTTCCTCACTTTATAGATGGATCAAGAAGACAAGAAAGAAGATTAAATAATATGTCCAATGTCACATAAAATAGTGGAGGTGGCATTTGAAGCCAAGTTAATAGCAGATAGGAGGAGAAGTGGATAGAATGCTGGGAGTAAAGTCAGAAAGACCTGAATTCAACTCTGGTCTCAGATTTAATCTGGTTTAATCAAAAAGAGGCATTACACTAACTGTATGATCTTAAACAAGGCTTTTAATCTCTGATCTAAGTTGTGGGAACCAAATGAAATAATACTTTATTCATAAAGCATTTAGCACAATGTTTGGCACATAGTAAGTGCTTAAAAATGCTTATTCCATCCCCTCTTACCATGGTAGGAAAATGCAGTATGACATATCAATTATGAAGAATGGCTCTAAATATGGATAGGGGAAATTGCTAAAATGTAGTCTCTGGCTCAAAGAAAGAAAGCTATTTGGTGATAAAGCAATATAGGAGCTATATGTCATTTACCAAAGAAAAAAAAAGACCCCAAACCCCTCAAAACTTATCACCTTTTGTTTTTTAGTTTTATTATATTCTAGACTTAAGAAATAAAGCAAGCATTTCCAAAGCAGAATAGGAAAAAACTATAATTGTACACGAAACTGCAAATCTACTAAGTATAACTTGTAACATTTCCTACTTTTTTTCTTTGCCTCCCCCCCATTGCTCTAGAAATGGCTATTATTAGATGGAAATGTATGTGTGTCTATATATACACATAGACATACAGACACACGTATACAAATACACACATATATACATATACATGCATATACACATATACATGTTTATATGTAAAACAACTCTATACAGACTTTTATTTAACATTTTTTTTCCCTGCATGCAGAAAGTATCTTCCTTCATATGTCCTTTGTGGTTAATTTGGGTATTTGTGAAAGTCAAAATGACTCAATCCTTCGAAGTTGTTCTTAAAATAATATTATTGTTACTGTATTAAATTGAACCAGGAAACTGGAAGCTTCCCTCCTATCTGGAGTAAGGAGATTCAGATCTAAGTCTCTATCATAAGTGGAATTGAGATGCTTCCCATATATGTGGGGATCTAAGCAAGAAATTATTATCATTCCTTCCAAGTAACTCAGATCCTTTTTCTGTTCTTTTTGAGAAGTCTTGAATTATTCACCTCAGCTTTTTCCTGTAATGCCACATTTCCCTGCCATCTTTGATACATTTCCTTCCTATCTTTAATTTATGACTTTAAAAGGGAAAGATCTTAAAATCCTTACCTATCAGCAACTTTGGACATTTTTAACCGGTGTCTGTCTAACTGTATTTGCCAGTATTTTATCTGGGGGAAAAAAGGAGAAACAGTTACAGGGGAGTCATAGATATTTTCTTTTACTCACACAATTTCTATTTCCAAATTCTGAATCTGTACAATGCTGAACTGGCATTTGATGAAATCAATCAATAAATAAATAGAATCAATAATATCTAATGGAGGTAACATCCTTCTTCAAGTAACTAATTTGCTCTCTCATGAAGTTATGAGAACTGAAACCAGTGAGATGATAGTTGAATCTACTGCCTGTAGACAAAAAATTTTGTTTATGATTCTGCCTGATTTAATAAAAGGCAACATCTTTTATTTTCCCTTAAAGAGCAAATGACTTCTTCAATATCCCACTGAGTTAAAAAAAGCAAAGAATAGTCATATTTTAACATATTTTATTCAAAAATGAAATCCATTCATCATTTGTACTTTCAACCTTTTGTCCAATTCTGATTCACTGCCTCTGAAATCCAGACAAATGAAACATCAGAAGCACATGCTTAGAAAAATATCTGATCTCCAAACTTCCCTGACTTGACCACCTTACCCTGTATACAAAATCACATGAATAAAATTTTTGATTAAAAGGCTTTACATGGAAACTATTTCTAATAATGCATTGTCTTAGATTAAAAATCCATTAGGAAAGGGTTTATAATGCTTACACTACTATTCAGTACAACACAAAATCTACTGTTAATCCCTCTAGAAGATAGTGTGCAGGAGAGTATTAGGAGGAAGAGGGTCAAATAAAAAGAAAAACAAAACACAAAATGAAATTGGTGACTGAAACAATCTAAGTACCCCATTATTAATAAACAGCAGGCCTGGAATGTCAATATAAAAGGATGCCAAATTCTTCAAATCTTTTAGTTTATACTCTCTATCACCTAAGGGGAAATGGCATATATTAGCCACAGGAGTATGTCAATCAGTAGAGAGTTATTCCTACAAGGTAAAGCATATGTATAAGACTTTACCGCTGCCCTAGTTTAATTTATCCTTCATGACTATCTAGTTCCTTCTCTCAAGGAACTGAGTCTTCTGTCTGACTATTAAAGTAAGCATATTGTTTGAGGCTTATGAGTTTTTGAACCAGGAAACTGGAAGCTTCCTTCCTATCTGGAGTAAGGAGATAGACAGATAGACCCACAAGATACTCTGAATCTAGATCGCAATCTTTTCTCTTGACCCACTAGGCAAACTGGTGGAGGCATGAGCCATTAAGCACTTTATCTACACCAAGAGTAAAAAGTATGAAAGTCTATATTATTGTAGACAGAATAATAGTTTATTCATATATTGAGTAGTATCATCTGTATGTGTATTGTTATATATGTATATAGGCACATGAACATGTATCTCAAGATTTTTCAAGTTCTGAATCACAGAAACCAGAATCATAGAACTAAGAAAAGATCAGAAGTGACAGTTATATGAAATTGTAGGTTGCATGTAAATTGTGACTGAATCTTCTACTTTGGAGTCTTGGGGATATGTGAGGATATTAAGAGGGAGTACTGGTCCCCTGAACAGCTATGTCTGGCAGTGAAAATTCCTAGGAAAAAAATTATATTTTTTAAATAATTTGAGAGAGATCTGAAGACAAAGGAAAAAAGTTACTTGGGGAATGAATGGTTGATAGAAGATTCAAATAATATAATATATATGTACATATATATATATATAAAGCATTATACTGAAATACTATGTAAGTATTACATATTATCAATAAGAAAAATAATAAGAGAAAATAACTTTTGAACATACATTTTCATTATGTAATTGCTAAGAAATGCACAGTAGCAATACCAGTTTGTTCTCAGTTTAGTTTTGCCATAATATTTTATTAAGTCTCTTAGAAAGTAAACAAACCTGTTGGTGCAATTCATCTTCTGTTGGAGGCTTAGTTTCTGGAATGGGTGTGTGGGTTGGACTGTGGCTTCGAATATCATTTTGTAATCCATAGACCGACTATATTTAAACAAAAACAAGAACTATATTAGTCCTCAAACAGAATCCATATATTTAGTCTTCCTTTGAATTTTAGCTTTATGTTACCTCTTTAGTAAAGGCTTCCTGTCTCTTAAATTATGTTTCATATCAAAATTTCTAGGACAAATATTTTGTGTTGAAAAATGAACCATTCATTTCTGAATCATTAAGCTTTGCTTATAGATAGTGAATATAAAGTACACAATAATAGATTTTTTTTTTAGGGAGGGTAGGAGTATGTAGGAATTAGAGAGAATAATGAGAATGGAACTCAGCAACAATTTACTAAGTATAAACTTCATGGAATGGAGATGGAGATAGAAGAAACACAATAAACCTATTGAGGGCAAAACATGATCCAAGTTTTAAAGAGAGAGGGTCCAGTGTTAAAAATTCTAGATAATGAGAAGACCTGGCTATTTGATTTATTTTATGATGAAAGAATTAAAACTTGATGGAATCTCAGAAATCAGCTGATCCAACCCAATCATTTCACACACGAGGAGGCTGAGGTCCAGGGAGAAATTTAATGATTGCCCAAGATCATGGTTGTAAACATTAAGTTCAGATATGGAACCCAGGTTCAATCATCACCATTATCATGTTCCTCCCAGAACCAATGTTCTATCCACTGTACCATGCTGTCTACCCAAGGCAGAATTCAATTTCTGGTTATGTTCACATGTTGTTCAGTCATGTCAGTTGTGTCCTACTCTTCATTATCCCAAGTAGGGTTTTCTTGACAAAGATACTGAAGTGGCTTGCCATTTATTTCCCTCATTTTTACTCATTTTATATCAAACAGGATTATGTAACTTGCTCAGAGTCACACAGATAAGTATCTGAGGTTAGACTTGAGTTCATGAAGATGAGGCTTCCTGATTCCAAGCCTAGTGCTACCTAGCTATCTATATTTACATGCTCCTTTTCAAAAACACCCTTGACTTTAGCTTTCTCACATGTATTGTGCAGTAAGTAGTAATTTGAAATTAGAGTCAGAAAGATCTTAAGATTTTTTTTTAGCTCTGTTACCTTAGTCTTTGTTTGCCTCAGTTTCCTCAACCTCATAATGGTGAAAATCACAGCTTGTACCTTGCTATGAGGTTCAAATAAGGTAATATTTATAAAAAATACTTAGCATAATTCTTGGCCTAAAATTATATTCTATATAAATGCTTATATCCTTCTTACTCTACTAAATCCATAAAATTTGGGTATTACTAGTGAAATAAGATTGCAGATAAATGGCACAATGGGAAGAGTACTAGTCTTGGAATCAGAAAGATTCATATTCATGTGTTCAAATTTGGCCTCAGACACTTACTACCTATGCTATCACAAGCAAATCACTTAACATTGTCTCAGTTCCTCATCTGCAAAAAGTGAACTGGAAAAGGAAAAAGCAAACCACTTGAGTATCTTTGCCAAGAAAACCTAAATGGGGTCAAGAAGAGTTGGATATAACCAAAAGAGATGAATATCAACAACAAAAATGGAATAAATAGTATGACAGAAGGCCTAAAACACATTTTGTTGGGCTTCAAATGCCTGATGATAAACTTTTATGTTCCAAAACCCAGAACTGATGGTTAAACTTAAGTAATATTTTAGTACTTTTCAAACTAATAGCTACAGTATATTCTTTTCCTATCTTTATAAATATTTGCTTTGACTCTTGAGTTGAAAATAATGTTGGGGATGGGGCAGAGACAAGATGATAGGGAGTAGACAGGACATTGCCTGAGTTCTCCACAGTTTCCCTCAGAATTAACACTAGATCAACCATCTGAATGGATTTTGGAGTGATAGAACCAACAAACATTTGGAATGTATTAATTTTCCAGCTTAAGTTATCTTGGATTTCAGGAAAAAATCTGTCTCAATTGGGCAGGGGGGAAATGTGGATGAACACAGACTTGCAAGCTTGTTCAGGGAAGCACAGGAAGATCAGCAGGGAACCTAGCAGGAGGCCAAAATAGTAGTGTTCAAAGGACTAGATCAGCAGACTATCTGTAAGACCTCAAGTGCAACTATAGAAGGCAAATTGTGAGTCCTTGAACCCAAACATAACAGGCAAGACTTGGCCAGGCCATTCATTGTACTGGGGAAGCCTGCAGCATCAGCCCCAGTGCAGTCAATGAGAAATCCTGTTGCTCTGAAGAGGAAGCTCGGGACAATCTCTCTTGGGCCCTAAGGGCAGACCTCAACCTTTTAAAATAAGCAAAAACTCTGACCATAGAAAGCTACAGAAAAGATCAGAACACAAACCCAGAAGAGGACAGCAAAGGCAAAATATCTTCAGGTGAAGCCTCAAAGAGAAATATGAACTGATCTCCAGTTCAAAAGGCTCTCTTGGAAGAGTTCAAAAAGGAGCTTTAAAAAGAGATTTAAGAAAAATGGGGAAAAGAAATGAGAGCTTTTCAGAAGAGTGATAAAAGTTGTGTGTTTGTGGGGTGAAGCCAACACTTTGGAAAAGGAAGCATAGAAAATGATTGAAGAAAGCAGCTCCTCAAAAATAAATTTGGCAAAATGGAAAAAGAAAACAACTCCTTAAAAATAGGATTGGTGAAAAGTAAAAAAAAATACACTGAACAAAATAATTCCTTTAAAAGTACAGTTGGCCATATGCAAAAGGAAGCAAAGAAGATAACTGAAGAAAATAATTCACTGGAAGTTATGTTGACTGGTTGTCATGTCAATGCTAAAGTTAAAGAATATAAGAAAAACCAGAAAACTTAAGAGGAATCAATACATAACAGTTAAGTAAATGACAAGGGAATAAAAGTGTAACATGTAAAACTAGTAAACCTGATTCAGTATTCCAGATACATTCCAGACAAATCTAGACAAATCAGTCCTTCTGGGATATTCAGATGGATGACCTGAATCACTAAATCTCTTCCTGGACCTCTGTAGATATCGTCTAAATTGACTATGAGTCACTTTTTCATAATTTTACAAACTCTCTTAGATCTGGAAGGATAGTTGATGAAATAAAAAAAAAAGTCAGGCTTTCTTTTTTACTATATTACTGAAGCTATATATCAGATCTATGATTCCATCACCATTTTCCTTTCAAATCAAACACTGACTTTTAAGCTATGTCCTATGACATGCTTTTTTAAAATTTCAGAATGACAAACAAACATATTAAGTGACTTGGAATTCTTATCTTTATTTGAACTATTAATTTTTAGGAGATCCTTAAAAATAAGCCTCTTTAGGAAGGATAAAAAAAAACCCAAAGAGTTATAACCAAACTTTCAAAAATGACTAAGGATTGGATTGTTGACAGTTTCAATAGGATACTGGATTAAATTAAAGAAAACCAAAAGTATATGGAAAAATACATTATAATAAAATAATCTTGTAAAATTCCTTTTAGCTTCAAAATTCTGAAATGGGAATTCAGTGCATATATTCATTATTCAAATGTCATCTCCATATGGATCTCTAGGGAGAAGATGGATTATCTCTCTAAGGAGGAAGTTATGGAAGGAAATGGTATCTGTTTACAGAGAACATTCTAAGAAGCTGCTTCTGGGAGAATTATGATGATGTATAAAGAAAAAGCATTAGAGAAACTGGAGCATGTGTCATCATTCTGTAAGTAGTTCCATTCAGCTAAAGATATGGTAAAGAAAGGGCTTTTTGATTGGATGAAGAGTGATTCAAAAAAATCATATCAGTATCAGTCTTCTTTTTGCTTCAGGGCTCTTGATGACCAGTGAAGGGAGTGGAGTCTAACTGAATTCAAAGAATTATTGAGGCATAAAAAGAATGGAGCCTTCTTCAGCATTGCATCCCTCCAGAATCCAAGTTTCATAGCCAGAGTAATACTGATGAAACAAAGAGTCAAGAGTGACCTTGGAAGTGACTTTCAAGACCTCTATTCAGGAATAACTCCTGTGAACTTGATGGGACAATACTATGTTAGAATTGAGCAAAATTATGAGTTTAATGATACCTTTCCCCCCATACCACTAACAGATCAAAGTGGTATAGGAGAGATTAGTGGTGGTATAGGATTATGTATATTTGTTCATGATATATCTTTGAAATAAATATCCTTGTATAAAATTTCAATATTCTAATCAGTCTTAATTGGTTAAATGAAACTTGGGAACTAGTCACTAAAACATAGTTGTTGGAACCTCTACCCATAACCTTTTAGGGTACCTTGAAGCCCTTAAAGGGGATATGTAGCTGTATGGAGCTGAGAGAATGAGGTCAAAGAAAATCATATTAAAACTTTACAATTGTAAGAGGTCATATTTCTTAGACACCAGAAAGGCAAAATAAAATAAAAGTCTTGGTTTATGAATTTAGTTTAACTGCTATGTAGCTCATAACAAAATCATTAGAAGTTTGAGGGTAGGTCTCAGGGAGACTGGCTATTGATAATCAAGTAATTCAGGGGGTTTTATTTTGATTGATCCCCAAAGTAAGCACTTCACAGTTCATTTTTTTTTTTTTTACTAATATATAACTTTAGACCTACGGAGCACCAGAAATTAGAGAAGAGTATGCAAGAGAATCACAGTTTTAAATGTCATTTTTGGAAGTATTAGTAAATAGTATTATTCAGGTAAAAGAGAATAGTGGACTTCATAATTATCAGTGTGATGCAGGAGAAAGACCTTTGTATTTGGATTTAAAAGATCTAGACTCTCACCTTGGCTCTGTCACTTACTGTTCTTGTGATTTGGGACATCATTTTATCATTCGGGATCTCTATTTACTTCTATAGAAGACAGAGTTAGACTAGGTAATCTCTGAGGTTCCCTTCAACTCAAAATTTACAATCTTATCAAATGTAAATTGATTCAATATGGCTTGTTTCATAGACATTGGAGATATAGGAATTCATTCCTTTCCTCTTAGGGATGTTTTGAGGCTTATCTCCATTATGTTTCAAAATCCTCAGGGGGGAAAAAAAACATATACTATGTTGTGGATGATATAAGATTTAAACACACATACATATGTGTATATGAGAGATACATGTTATATTTGTTTATATTATATATTGGTATTGGCTAATTCCAAATATCAAAATCAATTATACATCTAAGTATTTTTGAGTCTCTGGTAATTTTGAAATTTGTAATTTTATACATATAATTGAGTTCACAGTTTCATCACTGAGCCTTGTAATCATGTATCTATGTGTAGATATGTATGTATGCATGTGGGTATACATTTACATGTACAGTTAATAAAATATATGAGCAATACAAAACTTCAGTTAAAAAAGCAAAAAAGAGGGGAAGAGAGGGAAAGAGAATAGAGGAGAGAGAGATACACACAGTGAGGTGGGGGGAGGAAGACAGGGAGAGAGAGACAGCAAGAGATAGATACAGAAACAGATACAGAGAGATAGAGGCAAAGAGAGAAACAGTGAGAGAGGAAGAGGAAAGGGAGAGGGAGAGCAAATGAGAGGGAAGTGGGGAGAGACACAGACAGACACAGATACAAATACAGATACAGATACTGACAGATATAGAGAAATAGCAAAAAAAAAAAGTAAGCCTCAGAAATACATTTTGCAAATAAATTAGTTAAAACAATATGTTTGAATGTCATATATTTGCTTTTTGAAGTAAGGAATACATGCTTAGCTAACCCTTCTGGAGGTACAAAAATATAGTATAGTATAGCAAGAACTCTAGATGTGCAATAACAAGGGACCCAGGCTCTAATATCACCTGTGACTCTAGTTATTTGAAAATGGGCCACTTATCTCTAATCCTGGGAATGACTAAGTATCACAGGTCTCTTCTGGGCAGTAAATATGATGAAGTATAGAAGTTGTATAATAATTACCATAATTTTGATCATGCTGATGATAATTACAACAGTTAAAATTTCACATATATATATATATATATATATATATATATATCAATGTCACTTACTATGTGGTAGGCACTGTGCTAAGTACTTTACTAATATCTTTACAGCAACCCTAAGAAAGAGGCACTATTATTATCCCCATTTTATAAATGAGGAAACTGAGGCAAACAGAGGTGATGACTTGCACAGAATCCCAGAATTAGAAAGTAATGGAGGCTAGATTTGAAGTTAAGTTTCTCTGACACCAAGGCCAAGGCTCTGTTCAATATACATCTGGCTTACAAATTTTAAATCCTATCAATCCTTTTACAAACATAAATTCACAGACATGTTTTGGATGTCCGGTGGATTAATGAATAGGGAGCTAGATATGGAGCAGAAAAGAGCAGCATCCAAATTCCACTCCTGCTACTTATTAGCTCATTGACCCTAGAACCAAATTGAGACTTTTCATTTGTAATATAGGAGGATTGGTGGTTTGTATTTTTAAGTCTATGAGTCTATGATTTTATTGATGTACATGTTTTTTAAACAAATGATTGTTCTTCAAAAGAATAAACTGCACTTTGCAAATTTATTTAATATTTTTCACTACTATGTATAATATAATGTTTCCTTTAGGTCAATAACAGTATACAAATATGCTTTTGAATTAGGAAAATAAAGGAAAGACAAGAGAAAAATAGGGAAGATCATGGAAATTCACAGCATATTGTTGCTTTGGGAGATAAAAAACCTAGAGCTGGTTGCTGAAATTTCCATATGATTGTCAGTATCTAACTATACATACCAGAAACTCATTCACTTGTAGCTAAGAAATTCCCTAAAGTAACCATGGTGAAGAATCTGATAACTATTCATTTTTGAAGTGCATATTTTATCTCCAATTTCTTTTTGTATTCATGAATCATATTTAAAAGTTCTATTTATGGGGCAGCTAGGTGGCCTAGTGGATAGATCACCAGCCCTGAAGTCAGGAGGACCTGAGTTCAAATCTGGTTTCAGACACTTAACACTTCCTAGCTGTGTGATCCTAGGCAAGTCACTTAGCCCTAATTGTCTCAGCAAAAAAACAAAACAAAACAAAACAAAACAAACAAAAAAAAAAACTATAATAAAAATAATAATAAAAGTTCTGTTTACCTGTATACAGACACTTAAGGTAAATTGCTCCTAATATAATCTTCATAAATCTGGTAAAATATCAGGTATATTGTAATTGACTAATTCTAAATATCAGATCAGTAGAATAAAAGAGAGAACAGATGTAGAGGGATAGGAATGGGAGAGCAAGCAAGGAAGAATGAGAGGGGAGAGGGAAGGAGAGGGGAAGAGAGGGGAGGAAAAAGGAGAAAGGAAGAGGAGGAAGAGCAGGAGGAGGAGGAGGAGAAGGAGACAGAGACTGAGAGACACAGACAGACATAGAGAAGAAGGGAGAAGGAACAAAGAGAAGAAACCATGAGGGCTCAGGAGAAGTTTGGATGATTCTATTTTTAAAATCATTTTAAAGTCATTCTGTCATTGTCATTAAAAAAAGACAAATGGACAATTTAAATTATTCCAGTGCTCTTAACATTATTGTTGCTCTTTTTAAATGATACTTTTTATGGTTGGCACTAATTCTAATAAATTCAGTGTGACAGAATTTGGGGAGTCAGATTTATAAAGAAAAGATAAAACAATTTTTGAATAGTCTAAAATGGAAAAATGCTATAATAATCATGATGTCACTGTTTAAACCAATATGGTCAATGGCTAGGATCTTGGTACTGACTCACCTTAGACATCATTTTGAAACTGAGATATAGAACTGGAGGTCAGTTTTTTTTTTTTTGTTGTTGTTGTTGTTGTTTATTTTTCCATTTTTGAAAAAGGGATTAAAATTTGGGCAGCAATATTTCTACCCAATACTTTTCAATCCAGCAAAGAAGGATTTCTTATGCTTCATTGACAAAATACAATTGTGAAATCTAGTTCTAAAAAGAGAGAACATACATCTATCCATTTTTCTTCAAGTTTTTCTCAAAAATTGCTAGGTATACTCCAGTTTTTGTTATTGTTGCTGTTTTTTTTGTTTTTTGTTTTTTGTTTTTCAAAATCAGAGCCTATTTTCCCTAGCTTTCAGTTGAGCAAAATTACTGTAGAAGAGAAAATTGTGAATAGGATCTCTTTTCAATTCCTTAGTGGAGAATGGGAGTTACTTCCCATAATATTCTTGGTGAATTGGGTTTTCTTTTTTTGCTTTTGATTGTTATTGTTTAGCTTTAATCTTGCCTTCCATCATAGCTATGAATACATTCATACTATGCCTTTGAGGAGAGTTTCAAAAGGCTGATGGGTAAAATGACTGGCAAGAAACAAACAGAAATAGTTGTTCTTTTTTGTCTTTCTTTGCTTTCTCTCTTAGAAGCAAAATAAAAACCCCTTTTCACTGGTTTTATGTCAGTTGCTGAAGGTCATGTTTTTTAAACCCAGGTATTAAGGAGAGCTGCTTTGAATTAGAAGTTTCTTATTCTATCAAGGACCTTGTCCTCCATTCAATAGGCCCTTTAGCTATCCTTGTTCTGTTGTATCCAACTCTTTTTTTTTTTTTTTTTTTTTTTTTTTTTAGTTGAGGCAATTGGGGTTAAGTGACTTGCCCAGGGTCACACAGCGAGGAAGTGTTAAGTGTCTGAGGTCAAATTTGAACTCAAGGCTTCCTGACTTCAGGGCTGGTGCTCTATCTACTGTGCCACCTAGCTGTCCCATGTGTCCAACTTAATGACTTACATGGACCATATTGTTCTTGGGCTGGCCTACTACTGGAATGGTTTGCCATTTCCTTTCCAGCAGAGAAGCTTCATCTAGATGTCTCCTAAGCAAACAGAGTTTAAGTAAATTGCCCAAGATCATACAGCTATTAAGTGTTTGAGGATAGAATTTGAACTCAGGTCTTCCTTACTCCAGGCTCAGCGTTGTATCCACTGAGCCATTTATCAATGCTACTATATGAATAAAACCTTCAAAATGCTGTGATTTTATCTAATGGACACTCTCTGCTTCTTTTTTTTTTATTATTTTTAATCAAATTTATTTTATTTCAAGGAACAGAATAAGAGAAAAGTAAAACAGAAAAGCAATACAAAGCAAAATGAAACAAAAGATTACATTGTTATATGTCCAGCAGAACATCAGCTAGGATTCAATATATATAACAAGAAATACTAATTTAAGTATATATGTTTATATTAGTAGAAGAAATTATATTCATGAGTGTTCATCTTTTCTTTACTTCCTTGTAAATTATTCTTTTGTTCTCTGCTGTGCACCTTTTTTACTTTATTCTTTTTTCCCCCTTTTATCTCCTCCACTACTCTCAAACAGGCTGCACTTGAGAAAAGATATATTTATGTAGACATATGTAGACATATATATATATATGCACACACATACTTGTAGCCCCTCCCCAAACACACACACATATCTTTCCTATCCCTGCTGATTCCTTCATTAAATTCTGCTGTATAATTTGGCTTACTATTATTTAACTTCCCCCCATCCAGGGATCCCTCCCTTGTCTTCCCTCACCCTTTCCTTCTTCATTCACTTATCCCTCCTCCTTTATTTCTATATAGATTTTGGAGGGTGCTATTCCCTTTATGGCATACATGTAGCATTGCTTATTAAACCCATTTCCAATGTGAGTAGATGTTCAGAACAATAAGCCCTCCTCCCCTCCTAATTCCTCTGTGTCAATTCTTCCTCTGAACCTCATTTGTATACTATGATTACTATTTTAGCCTTTACTCTGCCAGTCTTTCTTGTGAGCTATCCTAACATTGATGTCAGTCTTAAGCATAAGGTATACATTTCCCCCATTAAAAAAAAAAAAATAAAATTGTTCATTTTTAGTTCCTTAAAATCCTATATGCTGAATTTTTTGTTTGGGTTAAGTTCAGGTTTTGGTGATAGGAAATCCTAGAAATCTGCATGTTCATTGAATGTCCATTTTTTCCATTATATATAATTTTGTTGATATGATATTTCTGGCCGCAGGCCTAATTCTTTTGCTTGTCTGTAGATATGATTCCAGGATCTGCAGTCTTTTACTGTAGGTACTGATAAGTCTTCTACAATTCTAATTGTAGTTCCAGCATATTTGAATTTTTTTTTTCTTGTTTCTTGGAAAATTTTCTTTTTGAACTGTGGGGTTCAAAATCTAGCAATAAAATTCTTTGTGGAAAACACACAGATCTTGTTTAGTTGCTGATTGATAAATTTTTTCTATTTCAACTTTCCCCTCATGTTCTATCACTCCAGGACAATTTTCTTTTTTTTTTTTTTTAGCTTTTTGCTGAGGCAATTGAGGTTAAGTGACTTGCCCAGGGTCACACAGCTAGGGCACGTTAAATGTCTGAAATCAGATTTGAACTCAGGTCCTCCTGACTTCAGGGCTGGTGCTCTATCCACTGCGTCACCTAGCTACCCCTCCAGGACAATTTTCTAGGATTATTTCCTACATTATTACATCAAGGTTCTCTTTTTGATCACAACTTTCTGACAGACCAATTTTTCTTATATTTTCTTTTCTTGACCTATTTTCTAGATCTGCCATTTTTCTTATGTTTCACATTCTGTTCTATTTTCTCATTTTTTATAATCTGGTTATTTCTTGGTCTCTCATAGCTTCACTGGCTTTCCCTTGCCCAATTCTAATTTTCAAAGTGTTGTTTTCATCTTTGAGACTCTGTATCTCCTTTTCTAATTGGTTAACTTCCCCCCCCCCCCCCCCCCCCCGCATAATCTTCTTGTTTTTGTTGGATGGTTTTAATTTGTTTCTTTAGTTTTTCCTTAATATCTCTCATTTGATTTTTGAATTCTTTGAGTTCTTCTATAATTCTCTCTGGGCAGAGAGTCATTTCTCATTACTCTTTGGGGTGGAAGCTTCTTTTACTAAAGTGTCCTCCTCTGAAGGTGAACCTGGGTCTTCTCTATTTCCATAATATGTTTCAATGCTGAGGTTCTTTCTTCCTTGCTGGGTCATTTTTTAAAAATAAGAGGTATCAGTGTAAGCATCTCCAATTGTGGTGGGGGGAAGGGATGATGCGTCAAAACTTCCCTTCAGTTCTCCACTCTGACTAGGAACCCCAAACCAAGAGCTCCACCCTCCTGCAAGTGCTCATAGCCAGCTGTGCCTCAGTCACACTGATTCTGCACTTACCCTGTGCTGGTTTTGCCCAGGGCCCGGGTGTCAGCAGCACAGCTGGACCTGGTGTTCCCAATCAACCTAGGTTCACTCAGTCTTCCTGGACTTAAACCTCCTCTTAACAAACAGATCGGGAGATAAAAGTCTCCAGATTCCTGCCATAAGGATCCAACCACAACCAACTAGCCTCAGGGGTCCCCACTTGTCTATGGAGCTAGCCTGGAGGGACTTGTGCTTCAGACTGATTAATTCTGGCCTGGGTCTTTCTTCAGAAGTTTTCAATTATATCCTGAAAACCCTTATTCTGCCCCAAGTCTTCTTGATTTTTTTACCAGTCTACATTCATCCCAAGGTATAAATTTGTTCTATTTGTGGGGGAAATGGGGAGAGCTTGAAATTTACCAACCTACTTAGCCATCTTGGCAGAATCTTCCCTCACACTTTGCTTCAGTCAATAAATCAACCAATCAGCACCAATTAATATTGTGTGACTATCACTGGGCTAAATACAGGCTAAACAAGCACAAAAAGTGACAGAGCCTTTGATTTTAAAGGAAGTGTGAAGACTTAAGGAAGAGTTTGTAAAAGGAAGGTCCAGTGCCCAGTTAAATGCCATTAACAGAAAAGTGGCTTATTCACTTTCTTATTCACTGATGAATACTTTCTACTTTGTAACTTTCCCTTATTTTTGTGTCTACTTTTCTTCCTCAGACCTGCCTATATTCACAGTTATTTAAGATCTCTCCATGCTGATTGCCTCTCCCTAGTGACTGAAGATTTCAGCACCATCTCCTAATTTTTGGTAGGTCTTCTTGAATCTGAGGCTGTCAATGAATGAGCATCACCATCCTACCTTTCAGGCAGTTTTACTCAGAAGAGTGAATGAGAGCAGGTGAAGTTTTCTCAAAAAGATGAAGTAGGTCACACCTTAAGGCTAAGTCACCTGATCCCTAGTCCCAGAGGTCTACAGGACCAGAAGGTAGGGCCTTAGGCCCAGGTGGCAGGAAGTCACATGATCTCTAGACCTTAGAGGTCTCCAGGAAAGTCAAACTCTAGGTCTAAGCTTCAGGAAGTGACATAACCCACAGGAAGCAGACAACATTGGTGACCATTGGTCAATAAAGGTTACTTCTGTTTTAGTCCATCCTATGAAAAGACTTGGGTCTTTAACCAGCTTTACTATTTCTGGCTTGCCAGGTCAAGCACATGTTGGGAGCTGAGATGTCTCCTTACAGGGACTAAATAAATGCTTTCTCTTTATATCTGAAGATGCTTCTGATTGGCTAATTTGGGGAAGGGGGTCTAGCACCCATCCCACCCAAGAGTATGGAACACTATCATTTGAGACTTCAATGAACAGTACTTCAGATTGATCCCAGATTTCTTGCTTTCCCAAGACAATAGGAGATGGCAAGTAGGACCAGGTAAATAAATGTTCAGTAAAGCAAAAATTGTAATGGACAAATCTGGTTCCTGGTGTAAATTCAATTGCTCTGGAAGGAGCATTTGTATGATACAAATATAATCTGCTTGTTTTATTGCAGGCATACAGGAACTAGGGTGCCCCGTTCCTCAAGAAGTCCAAAGAAGAAGTAGATATAGGGCTTGGAGGTAGAGAGATGGTGGTGGTGAGGTGGGTCTTGGGAGAAGGACATGACTGCTCCAGAATGGCATTGAATATCGCAGAGATTGTGGACAGCAAAACTATTGTACAAATGAAGCATGTTTATATTGCTTTCACCATGTCCCCCAGCTTTTAGCATCCTGAGACAAAGACTTGTTTATTCTGATCTAGCTCTGGTGAAACACTGGGAAAAATATCCACAATGACAATAACAATTTGATATGGCTGTAGCCCTCGGGTCTTCCTGTGGATAAAATGACCCATCACCCACACCAATGGAATCAGAACACTTACTACTTTACCTTTCGAGTTTTGTGAGGGTTCCTCATTCTGGATGATTTTTTAATATCCACTTCAGTTGTGTTTACACAACCAGGCTGGAAATGGAAAATAGAGAAAATAGCTCCTTGAGAAAAGAGTTGTTCATCAGCACATTTCTTTGCATATTAATGACAGCCCTTGGAAACATTGTGCATACACAGTGACAAGGAAAAACACTGGTAGTTCTTTCTAAATTGCCTTAGCAGCTTCTATCAGCCAGAGTTGTTATTGAAAGAAAGGTTACTTAGTTTTATTTTCTACATTTCAAAACCTCCAATTATCATAGAAAATATAATGCTCAGAAAAACACAGACTCAGGTTTGGGATGTGAATGTAAGGAATTATACTGATAATTTCTCACCCAGTAAGTTCAGGGCAAGAGTCTAAACAATGCTCCAATGCAATGATGGTTCCCTGGCTGATTTCCTGGCACTATCCTCCCTGGAGTGTAGAGTATTTACTTGGTCATGGTATTATTATTATTATTGTTATTATTATATGGTTACTTGGTTTACCCATGTTGGAAAAAATAAAATGACATTCAGTCGGGCCAACTCCAACACTCCAACTCCAGAATGAATTTTTACAGTGGTTACAAATTCCAGGAATTGGGGAGTCCATGATGGAAACATTTGTTCCTAGGAGACAGACAGTATGTGTGTGGTCACTGGAGTCTGTGGCCACAGTGATAACTATAGAGAAAGGAACTGGCATACAGTATTCTATACACACAGAAGTTCACAAATCTCACCCAGCCCTTATTTTCCCTTATTATGTAATTTTAATACAGACATGGGTGGGAAAGAGAAATATGTCAGTGGTCAACAGTCGTCATTTGTAACCGTCTTCAATCTTTCAGATTCTTGTCCTTTAATCAATGGCAATGATACTACCAGATTTGCACAGCAAGTAGTGGCAAAATTAATCAGATTCATGACTAATGAGCATTTTCCCCTTTGGGCAATGCTCCCAGCTTTGTGAACAGAGAGCTGAGAGAGAAAGAGTGCTTTAGGTAAAACTGTCAAGCTTTTCTTTTCTTTCTTTCTTTTTTTTTTTTTTTAATTTGGAAGAGAAAAGAGGGTAAGGAATATTTATAGGTTCATCAAATATCAGAGACAGAAGGGATCTTCTCAATCATTCATGATTTAAAAGCAATGGAAAATGGATACTGACACAGATTTTCCTTTTCCTCTCCATTTTTGCTCTGCTCTTTAAGTATATCAGAAATGAAAAACAGGCATAGTAGAGAAAAGAGGTCAAGCAGGTCCAGGGAACTCAAGTCTTTTAATGTCTCCCTAAAAGCCTGAAAGTGCATTATTAACTCAGTATCCTAACCCCGAGAAGGTGAAGAAAGATAGATAATCAGAAAAGGAATGGGGATGGTGAGAAGCATTTGGACCAGTTAAAGAAGATCCCTCTCCCAGTCAGAGACAAGCAATTAAAGATACAAGTCTATTTTTCTTAAAATTTTGTGGATATGTTTTACTTTTACATTATAAACATTTATAAATCATTGACAATTTGTAAGAAATCTCTTGTAACATTAAAATAGTTAAGTAAATTTGGTTATACTTATTAGCTGTCACTTAACCTCTCAACTTCATTTTGTTCATTTGTAAAATAAGGGTAATAAGAGCCCCTTCCTCACAGAGTTGCAAGGATCAAGTGAGAAAAGATATTTGCTTTATAAATCTGAGATTTTTACGTAAATGTTAGGAGTTAGTATTTTAGCCCTCATTCACTTAAATCTAATTCATTTGCACACCATGGCTACTTGTGACTCAATGAAGATGAAGACCAATGCACACACATCAAGTTGGGGTCCTGATATCTTCTGACACCACAAATGAGCTCTACCCAGTTTTTTTCTCCAGAAGGTAGTCTTCCCAATAGTTGCCACATTTTCTAATGCTTAAATCCAAACTGTGGGCTACTTTATACAGCTCAGTTTCTATGAGCATTGGAACCAAGAAACTGTATTCAAATTCTGCCCTTGACATTTATGATTTATTCAATCCTGGGCAAGTCCCTTAAGACTTGCTAGGAGCTTTGCTTTATTTTACTCATGTGGAAAATGGAATAATAATATTTACAGTACATATACCATAAGGTTGTTATGAATCTCCAATGATCTAATATAAAAGACTCTTAAAGACTTTGAAAGTATATATAAATATTGGTTTAGGAACTACATTACTTTATTTTTTTTAATGAATCATAGTCTTAACTATGATAGTTGGCATAAAGATATAATGACCTAAGCCAACAATAATTATCTTTTTTTAACACACAGATAACAGTGGTATCTTTTCAAGTATTGAGAGGACACTACTGAGTGAATCTCCAAATAGTTATTGATTGTTTGCTGTCATTGGCCTAAGTTCATTCTTGACTGTTAACATATTTATATATCTTTGGGTCTAAAATGGTTATGAAGAAAAAAAATGACTTATGAAGCTGAATCATTCTCAATTGTCATTCTGGTTAAAATGAAAACTAAAGTGTTTTAGGAGATAAGAATCAAAAATCTGAAAATTTGTCTATGCATTGGGTAAATATCTTTTAAAGGGATTTACATGTATTTGCATTTTAAAAGTGATGCTTCAGAATATTAGAATATTAAGAAGAAAAGGCTTTAGGAAGGACAGTGATATATAAAAGAACATGTTGAAGAGGGTAACCATGATGTCCAGGAGAATGCAAATTATGTTATATGGGGACCAAAGGAAAGAAGTAGGCTCTCTAATGAAGCAAAAAGATTTTAGAGAAATTGAAAGACTTCTTTAAGCTCTTGAAATGCTGATTTGTTCAAGGAACATTGAAATTACTTAGGGAGTAGAATTAGGAACAATGAGGAGAAGTTGTAGAAGGGTAAAAATAGGCATAAATTAAGGTTTATTATTGGTGTGTTGATCACAGCAAGCTCTGATCCACATGATTAGTGAAGCATTATTAGAATTGGAATTGGAAATCAAGAAGATGCTCATCAGCTGGAGAATGGTTAAACAAGCTGTGGCATATAATTGTGATGGAATATTATTGTTCTATAAGAAATGACAATCAGGATAATTTCAGAAAAACCTAAGAAGACTCACTGATGCAAAATGAAGTGAGCAGGACCAAAAGAACTTTGTACACACAATAATGGCAATATTGGATGATGAATTGTCAATGACTTACCTATTCTTAGCAATATAATGATCCACGGCAATCCCAAAGGACTAATAATAAAGTATGCTATTTGCTTCCAGAGAAAAAATTGATATTCTCTGAACACAGAAGGAAGCATGATATTTTTCACTGTCTTTCATTCTTTTATTTTAACTTTGTCTTCTTGTACAAAATTCTAATATGGAATTGTTTGACATAATTGAACATGTATAAACTATGTTGGATTAGTTATCACTTGAGGAGTAGAAAGAGGAGGGAAGGCAGGATCTAATTTGGAACTCAACTTCTGTTAAAAAGTTTAAAGATTTTTTAAACAAGTAATTGGGAAAAATAAAATCTTGCATTAAATAAAGAAAATTAGAAAATAGATTAACAAATAATAAAATAAATGTTTATTGAAATAAAAAATTGGAAAAAAAGACAGTCTGTTTCCTGAGACTACTGATAATTGCTTGACTGAGGATAAACTCTTCTCAAAGGAGTCATCCTTTCTGTTGCCCACAAAAAAGAGCTCTGAACTTGCTTTTTTTTCCCTATGCCTTTTCTCAGATTCACACACTATATGTAGAACACCTACTTGGTCTTTTCTTTGGTTCTTTGATCAAAACAAGGGCAGGACAGGATATAGAGACTTCCCCATTCTAAACTAACTTTCAAGCTATAATGGTTAATTACAGAAGTGCCTGCTGGTGTGGACATAATGCTAATATGTAACCAGAAGGGGGAGCCGAAGGACACTGTTCTTGAATTCCCCTTGAAATGTGATACTGGAATTAGCTTTCTAGGAAGAGATAGGAGATTTCCTTGGAGGCTTTAGCTTTGGAAGTTGATATGTATGTAATCATAAATTCCTCTTCTAGAGAAGGGATGTAGTAGAGTGGTTAGGACACTGGGTTTGGAGTCAAGGAGATATGACTTCAATTCTGCCTTAGATATAATAGCCTTGTGACTCTGGTCACCTCATTTAACCCCTCTTTGTCTCTATTTTTCCTGGGTAAAATGAAGGGGTTGGACCAGATGTTCACTTTCAGTTCTAAGTCTATGATCCTAGGAGAGATTTCCTGATATAGGGTCCATAAAGAAAGAAGGTAGCCCACAGATTTCAAGAAGGATGTACTTGAAGACCAAAGTCAGTAAAATGCTTAGACAATGTTTGACAGTTGTTCATCAGCTCTAATTTGTCTTTATCATTGGGATATATTAGTGTTGTATGTTTCTGAATTTGTTCTTACATGTCTGTGCATTTTTCTGTGATAGGTGAAATAAAGTCTATCATTTAAGTAGTTACATTGGACGTTGAGTTCTCATGTAGTCAGGGACCCTATCACCTACATTTTGGAAAAGCTAAACAGATTATATCTAAGCTTTATTTTAGAGATTTTCCTGAGGTCAAACTCAGGGGCAAAAAAACAAAGGAGAAACTAATCATTCTGAGATATGGTTCCCAGGAATGAACTCAATGCACATAAAACAATAGTATTAGAATTAATAAAGAAAACAGCTAGTATTAATACAAGCTCATTTGGGTTTGTAAATACTTTGTACATTTTATCCTCACAACAACCCTGGGTAGTCAGTACTATTATTATTATCTCATTTTATAGATTAAGAAACTGAAGCAGGCAACTATTAATTGACTTGTCTGGGGTAACACAACTAGTAAGTGCTATGGCCAGATTTGAATATAGGCATTAACTTCAGGACCAGAGCTCTGCATACTGCACTACTAGCTGCCTTTTATGGAAATATAATAAAATCGTTAAGGACGGTACTTGGCTTCATTCAGTAATACCATTAACTTGACCTATATAAATAAACCTACCCAAGTTAATGAAAGAGCTAACATATAACTGCTGACACTGTCAGTGAGCTTTAGATTCATAATCATGCCTTGTCTCAAATATTGATTCTGACATTTCACTTTTGGACAGTGAGCAACTTACTTAACTTCTCATAAGTCTACTTTCCACATATCCAAGGTAGAGATCATAATGTTTATACTACTTCCCTCACAATGCTAATATGAGGAAAGCAGCCAATATATCTGCTATACAAATATG
Organism: Myrmecobius fasciatus; assembly: GCA_023553655.1. NCBI lineage: Eukaryota > Metazoa > Chordata > Mammalia > Dasyuromorphia > Myrmecobiidae > Myrmecobius > Myrmecobius fasciatus. The sequence continues at coordinate 258,976 of JAJPUD010000438.1, forward strand.
AGGGGCACTCTATCTGTATTTAGACATCTTGGTAGAGAAGTTTGCCCTATGTATGATAAATAGTGCTTACCATTATGCACAAAGTTTACTCCTTTTTATTTTAATTTTATTTTTTCTCATAATGAATGATATTGGTTCTGAACTAGTTTAATTGAAATATTAGTATATATATTATATGCTAATTTCCTCTGGCTTACACTGTGAAATTGGAAGCATATCTCCCTGAAGGAAAACAAAAATCCTCCTTCATTAGAAGTACTAACATCATACCTAAGCATGTAGAACATTAAAAAAAATAATATTTAGAGAAAAATGGAAAATTTTATTAGAAATATTAATCATGCTATTCAAAAGTAATAAAATATGAAAGCAAAAGAACTAAGTTTTTTCATGCTTATCATAGATGCTTAAAGGTATAATAGGAAAATAATAACAAATTAAGTAAATAGAACACAATGATTCCAATGAATGGAATCTATAAATTTGCTATTTCAATTATCCCGCTCTCTCCAGTAAGTTGTAACAGGCAAACACACCATGAGTGCTATTTGGTTGCTCAGGACTATTTACTAGGGCTTAGGGAAGTTATTGGTTTGATGGTGGGTGGTGGTGGTAGTTGCTGTTGGAAATTAACCATACTGGAAAGAAGGCAATGTGAAAATACACAATAAACACAATAATTTAAAATGTCAGTAGAGTGAACAAATATTGAATGGGAAAAAAGTGAGTCTTCAATTATATAAAGTGATGTGGAAAGCAGACCCCAATTCATACATTCCATAACATATAAATAATGTGACATTTAACATGTGATCATGTGCTTAGCACATAGAAGCTGTTGGATCAATAAATATTTATTAAGTATTTACTATATGCAAGGTACTATGCTAAGTGTTAGAGATTCAAAGCCAGTTTCTACCTTTAAGGAGGTCTTGTTTTATTGGGGGATAAGGAAAACAATATGCAATAAAGTGTCAATATGGTATCCATTATGGTATGTGTGCGTGTGTGTGTGTGTGTGTGTGTGTGTGTACCTGCTCATTTCAGAGTGAAGGCATTGGGGTTGGGGGGAAGTGACAATTGGGAAAGATCTATTGCAAAAATTAGTATCTGAGATAAGTATGGAAGGAAACTGGGAAGTTTACTTATGTTAGAACCAATAGGGAAACATTGATCATGTATATAATGAGTGACATGGTCAGATACATATTTTAGGAATAGGATATGATGCTATATGATAAATATCTATTAAGTGCCAACTATGTGCCAGGCACCATTTTAAGTGCTGGGAATACAAATAAGAAAGACAGCCCCTTCTCTCAAGGAGTTTATAATTTAATGAGTAAAGATGATATACAAAAGGAAGATGAAAGGGAAGAAGGAGGAATGCTTGAAGGTACTTAACTCAGGTTATGATGAAGATGGGGGTGGACCTGAAACCAAGGAGAACACTTGGTGGCAATGAGATTGCTTGCATTTCGAGCCCTCTATAAAGGGAGGCTGGAAAGGAAGTTAAAAAGAGGATTTTTTTTTTTTTTTTTTTTTTGCTCTACCCTCCAGCCCTCCAATCAATGAGAAAGAAACAACTGACAGTATTGAGGTGTGAGAAGCAAAGCTGAACCATTCTCCATGATGATGAGTTAAACTGCCTAAGCTTTCATCTGATGATAAGTTTATACTGGACAGGGCATAATGAATTTAACGATAGAGACAAATCAAATAGAATATGCGGGTGAATATTAATTTTACTGCTGTAGATGTAGAGGACAGAGACTAGGAGAACACATCAATCATAGGGCTATTCATAGGTCCAGCCATTATAAAACTATTGCAATAGTCTTGGCAAGAAGTGATCAGGAAAAAAATAAAGGAAAAAAGCCAAGAAAATCAAAAACTTTAGTGAATGGAAAGATGTTAATACTCTTAATAGGAACAGGGAGGTTTGAGTGAGGGGTGTGTTTGAAAAAAAATAATTTCTTTTTTTGGACCTGGTATATAAGATTTAAAAAGCTGTCCCATGAGATATCTAAAAGTTTTCTAAGTTCTCTGAATTCTATTTTCACAATATATTTTTTCATTTATTCTCTATTTTCCATTTTCACCACCTCCAACACTAACACTACACTAGGTACTCATTGATCTCTATCATGGTCCTCAATTTATTGTTTAACTTGAATTATATTATTTGTACAAGTTTTCTTCTTCATTGTAGCAGACACTAAACTCCTTGACTGTTTTACCCTTCTTTCTACCCTTAAAAGCAGAAATAAGTACAATTCTTTTTTTTACTAAATTATCAACAATTATTGAATTGAATTATCATTGCCTCAATCTCAAGATAATGTTTTCAGAAGATGATATATTTTGCGTTGGAGGTAACTTAAGAGATCAACTAGTTCAGCCTCTCTCATTTTATACATGAGAAAACTGAGGCCCTCCCAAAGAAGGTAAATTATTTGTCCAAGGCCACAAACATAGGACAAGTAACAGAATTAGAATTTGAGAGCAAGTCGTGTGACTCCAGAATCAGTTTCCTTTTATTCATGTATTCTTGTACTTAACAAAAAATGAAGATCTTTTTTTTAAATTAATACTTTCTATTTGCAAAACATATGTATGGGTAATTCCTAAACATTAACCTTTACAAAGCTTTCTGTTACAAATTTTCCCCCCTACTCCCCACCCCTCCCCTAGATGGCAGGATATCCACTACATGATAATTTTAGAATACTTAAGAAATCAAATGTATGTATAGTTATTGCCACACATCATTTTTTTGTGCAGGAGAAATCGTATCTACAAGAAAGAATAATCCGATAAAGGAAATACAATGCAAGCAAACCTCAATGGAGAACATGAAAATGTTATTTTGTGGTCCACTTTTCACATCCCTCTCTCTGGGTGTATATGGCTCTCTTCACCAAACAATTGGAACTGGTTTGAAGCATTTCATTGTTGAAGAGAGTCATGTCCATTAGAACTGATCCTCATATAGTATTGTTGTTGCCGTGAATAATGATCTCCTGGTTCTGCTCACTTCACTGAGCATCAGTTAATGCAAGTCTCTCCAGGCCTCTCTGAAATCGTCCTGCTGGTCGTTTCTTACAGAGCAATAATATTCCATAATATTCATATACCATAATTTATTCAGCCATTCTCCAATTGATGGGCATCCACTCAGTTTCCAGTTTCTAGCCACTACAAAAAGAGCTGCCACAAACATTCTTGCACATGTGGGACCCTTTCCTTCTTTTATGATTTCTTTGGGATATAAGCCCAATAGAAACACTGCTGGGTCAAAGGGTATGCATAGTTTGATAACTTTTTGAGCATAGCTCCAAATTGCTCTCCAGAATGGTTGGATCCATTCAAAGCTCCACCAACAATGCATCAGTGTCCCAGTCTTCCCACATCCCCTCCAACATTCATCGTTATCTTTTCCTGTCATTTTAGCCAATCTGACAGGTGTGTAGTGGTACCTCAGAGTTGTCTTAATTTGCATTTCTCTGATCAATAGTGATTTGGAGCAACTTTTCATATGACTAGAGATGGTTTTAATTTCATCATCTGAAAATTGTCTGTTCATATCCTTTGACCATTTGTCAATTGGAGAATGGCTTGAATTCTTATAAATATGAGACAATTCTCTATATATCTTAGAGCTGAGACCTTTATCAGAATCCTTAAATGTAAAGATGATTTCCCAATTTGATGCTTCCCTCCTAATCTTGTCTACATTAGTTTTGTTCGTACAGAAACTTTTTAACTTAATATAATCAAAATTATCTATCTGGTATTCAATTAAGAGTTCCAGATCTTCTTTGGACATAAATTTATTCCACCTCCACAGGTCTGAGAGGTAAACTATCCTATGTTCCTCTAATTTGGTTATAATATCACTCTTTATATCTAGATCATGAACCCATTTAGATCTTATCTTGGTGTGTGGTGTTAGGTGTGGGTCCAGCCTTAATTTCTTCCATACTAGTTTCCAATTTTCCCAGCAGTTTTTGCCAAATAGTGAGTACTTATCCCAAAAGCTGGGGTCTTTGGGTTTATCAAACACTAAATTGCTAACGTTATTACCTAGCTTGTCCTGATATCCTATCCTATGCCACTGATCGACTGCTCTATTTCTCAGCCAGTACCAAATGGTTTTGATGACCGCTGCTTTATAATATAGTTTTAGATCTGGTACAGCAAGGCCACCTTCATCTGTCTTTTTTTTTTCATTAATTCCCTTGAAATTCTTGACCTTTTGTTCTTCCAAATGAACTTTGCTACTATTTTTTCTAGATCTGTAAAATAATTTCTTGGGAGTTTGATTGGTATGGTGCTAAATAAGCAAATTAGTTTGGGTACTATTGTCATTTTTATTATATTCGCTCGGCCTACCCATGAGCACTTAATGTTTTTCCAATTGACTAGGTCTGATTTTATCTGTGTGGAAATCGTTTTGTAGTTTAGTTCATATAGTTTCTGACTTTTCCTTGGCAGATAGATTCCCAAATATTTTATGCTATCATCCGTTATTCTGAATGGAATTTGTTTTTCTATCTCTTGCTGCTGAACTTTGTTGGTAATATATAAAAATGCTGATGATTTATGTGGATTTATTTTGAATCCTGCAACTTTACTATAGTTGTGAATTGTTTCTAGTAGTTTTTTAGTTGAGTCTCTAGGGTTCTCTAAGTATACCATCATGTCATCTGCAAAGAGTGATAATTTGGTTTCTTCATTACCTACTCTAATTCCTTTTATCTCTTTTTCTTCTCTTATTGCCAAAGCTAACATTTCTAATACAATATTAAATAGTAATGGTGACAGTGGGCAGCCTTGTTTCACTCCTGATCTTATTGGGAATGGTTCTAGTTTGTCTCCATTATATATGATGCTTGCTGATGGTTTTAAGTAGATGCTACTAATCATTTTAAGGAAAAGCCCATTTATTCCTATACTGTCTTGTGTTTTTAATAGGCATGGGTGTTGGATTTTATCAAATGCTTTTTCTGCATCTATGGAGATAATCATATGGTTTTTGTTAGTTTGGTTATTAATATAATTGATTATGCTGATAGTTTTCCTGATATTGAACCAGCCCTGCATTCCTGGTATAAATCCTACTTGGTCATGATGTATTATCCTGGGGATAACTTTCTGTAATCTTGTTGCTAAAATATTATTTAAAATTTTTGCATCAATATTCATTAGGGAAATGGGTCTATAGTTTTCTTTCTCTGTTTTCACCCTACCTGGTTTAGCTATCAGCACCATATCTATATCATAGAAGGAATTTGGTAGTATACCTTCTGTCCCTATTTTTTCAAATAGTTTGTATAGTATTGGAATTAATTATTCTTTGAATGTTTGATAGAATTCACATGTAAAACCCTGGAGATTTTTTCTTAGGGAGTTGGTTAATAGCTTGTTCTATTTCTTTTTCTAATATGGGGCTATTTAAATAGTTTATATCCTCTTCTGTTAACATGGGCAATCTATATTTTTGTAAATATTCCTCCATTTCATTTAGATTATCAAATTTATTGGCATAATGTTGGGCAAAGTAACTCCTAATTATTACTCTAATTTCCTCTTTATTGGAGGAAAGTTCTCCCTTATCATTTTTGAGACTAACAATTTGATTTTTTTCTCTTTCCTTTTTCTGATCAAATTAACTAAAGACATCTATTTGGTTGGTTTTTTCATAAAACCAACTCTTAGTTTTATTTATTAATTCAATAGTTTTCTTATTTTCAATTTTATTAATCTCACCTTTTATTTTCAGAATTTCCAATTTGGTATTTAATTGAGGGTTTTTAATTTGCTCTTTTTCTAGTTTTTTTAATTGTAACCCTAATTCATTGATCTTCTCTTTCTCTATTTTGTGCAAATAAGCATCTAGAGATATAAAGTTACCCCTTATAACTGCTTTGGCTGTATCCCACAAATTTTAGTATGTTGTCTCATTATTGTCATTCTCCTGGATGAAATTATCGATTGTGTCTATAATTTGCTCTTTCACCCATTCATTCTTCAGGATTTGATTATTTATTTTCCAATTAACTTTTGGTCTATTTTCTTTCTTTTTTTTTTTTGCTGAGGCAATTGGGGTTAAGTGACTTGCCCAGGGTCACACAGCTAGGAAGTGTCTGAGACCAGATTTGAACTCAGGTCCTCCTGACTTCAGGGCTGGTGCTCTAACCACTGCACCACCTAGCTGCCCCCGCTTTTGGTCTATTTTCTCCTGGCCTTTTATTACATGTGAGTTTTATTGCATCATGATCTGAAAAGGATACATTTACTATTTCTGCTTTTCTGCATTTGGTTTTGAGGTTTTTATGCCCTAACACATGATCAATTTTCGCATAAGTTCCATGAACCTTTCAGAAAATGTATACCCCCTTCTATCACCATTCAATTTCCTCCAGAGATCTGTCATACCTAACTTTTCTAACATTTTGTTTGTCTCCCGAGTTTCTTTCTTGTTTATTTTGTGGTTTGATTTATCTAATTCTGAGAGAGCAAGGTTGAGATCCCCCACTAGTATAGTTGTACTGTCTATTTCTCCTTGTATCTCTGTTAGTTTCTCCTCTAGGAATTTGGATGCTATACCACTTAGTGCATATATGTTTAGTATTAATACCACTTAATTGTCTATGGTACCCTGTAGTAAAATATAGTTTCCTTCCTTATCTCTTTTAATTAGATCTATTTTTGCTTTTACTTGATCTGAGATAAGGATTGCTACCCCTGCTTTTTTTTTGTTCACTTGAAGCATAAAAAATTCTGCTCCAGACCTTTACCTTCACTCTGTATGTATCTCTATGTTTTAGAAGTGTTTCTTGTAAACAACATATTGTAGGATTCTGGCTTTTAATCCAGTCTGCTATCCGTTTCCGTTTTATGGGAGAGTTCATCCCATTCACATTCACAGTTAAAATGACTATATCTATATTTCCTGAAATCTTATTTACCCAAAGTTATATTTTTCTGTCTCCTTTCCCCTTACTCCTTTCCCCCCTCCCCAGTATTTTGTTTTTGATGACCACCTCCCTCTAACAGTCCTCCCCCCTTTAGAACCCTCCGTCTTTTTTTACACCTTTCCCCTAATCCTTCTATTAATTTATCCCTTTCTTTTTCTCCTTTCCCTCCTACTTCCCTATATGGAGGGACAAGTTTTTCCCTGAAATCAAATGTGTCTGATATACTCTTTTAGAGCCCAATCTAATGAGAGTAAGATTTACACAATACTCATCGCCCTCCCTTCTTTCCCTCAATTATATTAGATTTTCTATGTCTCTTCATGAGACTTTGCCTTATTTTACCTCCTTTTTTTTTACTTTATTTTACCTCCTTTCCCCTCCCCCCTTTTTATTACAGTATGATATACCTTCCACCTCTAATTTCTTTTCGATTGTTATCAAACTAAAATCAAACTATACCCCCATTCTTTAAGGATACTCCTAGTAGAGATATAGTTCTCGAGAGTTCTTTCCTTTTTACCTTTTTATGCTTCTCTAGAGTTCTGTGTTTGGAGGTCAAATTTTTTGTTCAGATCTGGTCTTTTCATTAGAAATAGGTGAAATTCTCCTGTATTATTGAATGACCATCTTCTTCCCTGGAAGATGATGTTCATTCTAGCTGGATAGCTTATTCTTGGCTGTAATCCAAGTTCTTTTGCCTTTTGGAATATCTGATTCCAGGCCCTTTGGTCCTTCAATGTGGAAGCTGACAGATCCTGTGTAATTCTAATGACAGTTCCTTGGTATTTGAACTGTTTTTTTCTAGCAGCTTGTAATATCTTTTCCTTGGTGCGATAGCCCTGAAATTTGGCCATGATATTCCTTGGGGTTTTAATTTTGGGGTCTCTTTCAGGAGGTGATTGGTGAATTATTTCAATGCCAACTTTGCCTTCTGATTCTAAAACATCAGGGCAATTCTCTTTCATGATTTCCTGGAAGATAGCATCAAGATTCTTTTTTTCATCGTGACTTTCAGGGAGTCTAATAATCCTTAAATTGTCTCTCCTGGATCTGTTTTCCAAGTCAGTTGTTTTTCCTAGGAGATATTTCATATTTTCTTCTATTTTTTCATTTTTTTTTTGTTTTTGTTTGACTGATTCTTGAAGTCTTATTGAGTCATTCATTTCAATTTGTTCAATTTTAGTTTTTAAGGTATTATTTCCTTCAGTTATCTTTTTTAGCTCCTTTTGTAACTGGCCAATTGAATTTTTTGGTTCATTGCATTCTTTTTCCATTTTACCAATTTTATTTTTCAGTGAATTGTTGTTGTTTTCCAATTCACTATTTTTGTTTTTCACTGAATTGTTGTCTTTTTCCAATTCACTATTTTTATTTTCTAGTGAGTTGGTGACTTTTTCCAATTCACCAATTTTGTTTTTCAGTGAATTGTCTTTTTCCAATTCACTAATTTTGTTTTTCAGTGAATTGTTGTCTTTTACCAATTCACTATTTTTATTTTCTAGTGAGTTGGTGACTTTTTCCAATTCACCAGACTTATTTTCCAGTTTTTCACATCTCTGTTGCAGGGCGATATTTCCTTCTTGCACTGCTCTCAATTTATTTCCCCAATCTTCTTCTAGCTCTCTTTTGAGATTCTTTATACAATCTTCCAGGTAAAACTTCTGAAAGGGAGACCAGCTTTAGTCCATCTTTGTGGTTTTATCTGGGATTGTTTTCAGAATCTCAGGATCTGGGGACTTCTCTACTTTTTCTTTGTAAAAGCTTTCTATGGTGAGAGCTCTCTTCTTCTTGCTCATGATTTTCAGCTGAGGAAGTCACCAGCAGGGAATTCTGCTGCCAGTTCAATTTGCCCTGGGGCAGTTTGATGAGGTGACTTCTGGTCTGGGGCTGATTGTGCTATATCCGCACTAGGACCACACTTTCAGCTGCTCTCAATCCACCCTTTATCAAAGGTAGACCTGCCAAATCACCTGCCCGCAAGCAGAGCAAAGTGGCCCAAGCGTCTCCCAGGGACTTCCTGGCAGCCTAAAATCTTCTGGTCCTTCCCAGCCCCGGACTTGAACTCCAGCTGCGCACTGGCATCTGAGCGCTGGGAGCTGCTCGATCCCCTGCCTGTCTAAAACTGACCTCAGGCGTTCTTTCAAAGTAGATATTTGATAGAAGTGCATTGTAGTCCAAGTGTTTGGTGGAGCCCTCACTTCAGAACCAATTTGGAGGCTCAATTTGTCTGTGTCTGAGGGAAGGTCTCAGGATCTCACAGAGGATGCTGTCTGCAGTTCGCCATCTTGGCTCCGCCCCCCAAAAATGAAGTTCTAAGTTGTGAAGCTATTTATGTAATAGTCAAGCAGGAAATAGTTATACATATATGCATATAAAATATATACATATGTTTGATGTCTCAAAAGTCTTAGTGAGATTTTAAGCATATATGCACAGACCCACACATTTATGCCTTCTCCAGAGGCATATGAGGTATGGATACTTTCACAGTGTGGGAGCTATCAATTGAAGCAAATGCCAGGAATTAAACAATATTCCAGCACTTTCTAATGTAGGAAGGTTGAGTAGAAAACTGAGCCACAAAACCATGTCCCAAATAATATGTTTCCTAGTAAGTCAATGTTTACAAAGGCTGTGCAGGCATTCATTGATATATCTTGCAAACCAAACCTTCATTTGACTTATAATTCTTTTAGGAATTTTGTGTGCATGTTTATTGTTTTCTTAACTTTCCCTCTGATTTATTCCCTTCTTTCAATTTCTATTGCCCAAATTAGGAAATAATCGCTATATCTATGTAATTATCAGAATGAAGAAGAGATATTACACCATTTATATATCTTGAAGAATACTTTGTGGCTAAGGCTGTTTGTGAGTACAAATATCATTTAACACCCTGTAGCCTGAATCCAGAATATGAGATTTGAAGCACTGTATCTAATAAATGTTCTAAATGTAACAAAAGAGACAAAGTAACTGAAATTTTATAAAATGATTCAAATCTGTAAAACTTGTGATTCTTCTCTCTTCTTCATCTATTACATTCAATCAAGTTACCATATCTGGGCTATTAGATTTTCACAATTATATCTGCATCTGTCCTCCATGCTGTCAACTATCTCAAGATTTGTCCCTCATAATCTCTTCCCTGAACTAGTACAATAGCATTCTAAACGATCTTCCAGCTTCCATTTCTGTTTTCTCCAATTTGTGATTCACAGGGCTGCCAAACACTTCCTAATGCATATCTCTGACATATCACAGTGCCTGCCTATCCATTGAAGAATAAAATGCAAAGCCCAGACTTTTATGATGTGCCAAAGGATTAGAGTAGGTACCATGTTGAACTTTGTCAGGAAGTCCCAAGTACAAATATTTTCTCTGAAAATGAAAAACTGTGTGACCACAGGCAAATAATCACTCAGCCTCAGTTTTTTCATCTACAAAGTAGGAATAATAATATCTATAATGCCTGCCTCCAAAGACTGTTGTGAGTTCACAAAGAGAGAAGGTATATAAAGTATTTTGGTAGTCACACCATAATATAGTTATTACAGTTCTAGTCCACATAGACAGCCTTATTTCACACAGTTCCCTTCCCAGGACTTCATGTTTCAGGCCGACTGAACTTCCAGCTATTCTGTAATCCCTTTCTTCACTTTTACACCTCCATGCATTTTATCCAAATCTTTTACTTTTGAAATCCACTCCCTAACACATTTCTGTCTTAAATTTTTTTCTTCCTTTAGGGTATAACTCAGGTGCCAGCTTTTCCATGAAGTTTTTCTGGTCCTTTGCCTAAAAGTGATCTCTTTCCCTCAAATTTTCCTAAATCATTTTGTCTAGATTCCTCCTTTAACTCTATTACAATTGAGTTTGTATCATACTTATTGGTATAAATATCATGTGCCTATAAAGTTTTTCTTTACTCTATCCTCAGTCTGTAGGACAATATCTTTATTAAAATGAAAATTTAATATATATTTTTGAATAAATTAATACATGTCCATGTGTATATGTGTATATATATATATACACAACACACTTCAAATCACAACAATGATAAGGGGAAAAACCATAACTTGTTGGCAAAACTTCTGTCCTGATCCTCTGGGTAATCAGGTAGGCTAAGTCTTTGATAACAGATACAAAATCTTCCACTGGGTCAATGCTCAAAGAGCTTTTACCTTGGTAGGACCTGCCAGATATTATGCTTTGGTGCAACATTTTTAAGAATCCAGGGGCATCGGGGCAGCTAGGTGGCACAGTGGATAGAGCACCAGCCCTGAAGTCAGGAGGACCTGAGTTCAAATCTGGTCTCAGACACGAAACAGCTGTGTGACCCTGGGCAAGTCACTTAACCCCAATTGCCCCAGAAAAAAAAAAAAAAAAAAAAGTATTAAAAAAAAAAGAATCCAGGGGCATCTCAATTCAACTATCAAGCACTGGAATAGGACTTTAGTGGAATATACATACACACTTACACTTGTGTATGCACACACATGTGTATTGCATGTCAGTGTACAGCCATGCACAAACACATGCAATATGCACATATATACATACAACATAAACACAAACATAAATTTGTTGTCATTGTTTAGTTGTTTCAATTATATCCAACTCATTTGAATTTGAAGGGGTTTTTTTTGTTTTGTTTTGTTTTTGTAGCAAAGACATTCAAATGGTTAGCCATTTCTTTCTCTAACTCCTTTTATATATGAAGAAACTGAAGTAAAGAAGGTTAAATGTCTTGTTTAGGATCTTGCCAAAGAGCAAAAAAAAAAAAAAAAAATGGAAGAATGGTCTGAGACACTAAAGATGAACTTCAAATGACTCATGATTTTTTATTAGACAGGAACTGATAGCCTTCAAATGGATCAACTAATTATAAGGAGGAGGATTTTTATTCCTTAGCTCTGTTTTCAGCTATTTGTATTTCTTTCACTTCCCGAAACTTATTGAGTGAAACCGAAGCCTCTGTCTGATGGCTGCCTATTATAGAGTTTGAATGTTAAAGATGGCGTTTTTATTCTTTTACTTTTTTTTACATACTTTAATAAAGGTAATCTTCACCACCAGTATAATCTGGTATATCACTGCATCTTATTACATTTTTAGCTGTTATTCAGTCATTTCTTAGTTATTTCTAATTCTCTGTGCCCCCTTTTGGAGTTCTCTTGGCAAAGATACTGAAGTAGTTTGCTATTTCCTTTTCCAGCTCATTTTACAGAAAGAAAATTTAGGGAAACAAGGTTAAGTGACTTACCTACCTAAGATCACACAACTTAGTAAGTATCTGAGGCTGGATAAGAACTCAGATTTTCCTGACTCCAGGTACTTTATCCACTCTGCAACTTAGCCAACTTTATATGTAAATACTCTCTGATCTGGGAATTTCCTGTTTAAATTAATATGGTCAAATTAATATGTGGAATATATTCTTCTAGGTCTTTAATAGCCTCATTTGCTTTGGTCTTTTGGATCAATTGGGGATGAATTAATTGACTTTAATTGGTGTGGATCACAGCCAATCATTTGTGTTACACACAAAAAAATGGGTCAATTAGAATTTGCTCTTTTTGACATTTACTTTTTTTCGGAGTCAGAACAAACAGCAAGACACCTCTGAGAGCAGGTAGTGGTAATGATGGAAAATTCTACGTGCAACTTCTCCCCAAGACTGCCTTGGGAAAACAGAACATTGCATTTGTTTGTAGTCTCATTCACACAGTCCTAGAGAAAAGATTTTAGACCTCTTAGACAAAAGCTTCTGGACTGAAAAGCAAAATCTCAAAGGCATATCTTAGCTAAAGAGCTGACAGCCATGGAAAGAGAAACTGTGGCTCAATAATTGAACTTCCTGAACTCCACCTTGATAGCAGAAGAGAGATTTTGTGGATATTATCAGGTTCTTACAGAGTTTAGTGACTCAGTTAAGTAGAAGGGGCATTTTGGGGTAGCACTAACTTTCTAGTAAGAACTAGAAGCACATCAAGGGCCCAAGTCACAGTATGATGGAATACAATACTGTTTTTGCCCTCCACTGTTACTTTGAAATTTTCAGCTAGCACAGATCCAGTAGGAAGTGAGTGGATTGCCTTTGTAGCATTTTTTCACCAGTTGTCCAAACTCTTAGGATAATATCAAAATGATGGAGGTAAAGTGGGGCTTATTAAAATAATGGGAAGATGGGGTTGCTTCTATCAAGAGAGGAAGATTGTGTCATCTGCAAATAAATGTCTTTTTCTGCATTTTCTAGAGGACTAAAATAAAGCCTGTCCTCTACCTTACATAAATTATTATGTTGCATAATGGCATAAGAGTTTTATCATTATCCATATTTGTGTAAAACCAGATAGGAGTACTATTGTGGAATGTTTTCAGGAAAATTCTGGATAGTGTCAAAAAGAGATATATAATTTTAATAATATCCATCCCAAGATTGGATATAGCCTTGGCTATCATAAAGCTTGGGATACTGAACTATGAGTTATAAATACATATATTAAATTATTTTGATAAAAAACAATAAAACATTAAGGTCTTTTACTACTGAAATTTTTAAAAATCCATATTTAGGTTATACGAAATATATTCTAAACATTTGCTTCAGAATTTGAAAGGCTCTCTATAATTTCACATGTTTTGTATTCACTCATTTTTCTATTTGTACAATTAAATATGTGAATGCAAATTACAAAATAGAGCTAGACACCAGACAATTTCTTTGCTTTCCTCTTTTTTAATGATTTTTTTCTTATATTAACTAATATTTTTACCTACATAAGAGATTTTATATAAGTTCCTTCCAATTTTATTTCTAGACATTTTCACTAGTAAAAACATCAATTAGTTTATTTTTTAAAAAAAATGATTCCACACACACACATCTCAAGAGAACTTGGATAACTTCATGATTTCATTTTACAGGAATTTCACCAAAATAAAGATTGAGATATTAGTAGTTTCTCTTCTGAGCCAAATCAATGAACTTAATTAAAAAAAAATAAAATAAAATGGACAACTATATAAAATCCAATATTTTCTTCTAGTTAAACCTTATTTCATTTTTTTTTTTGGTGAGACATGGACAAAGTTGATTTATTATCATTTCTACAAATAATTAAATGGTCCTTGTTTTTCCCTACTTACTTTAAAATCATTCTATACTCCATTAACATTTATGATGATCTGATGATCCATGGAGAAGAGCAAATAAAACATACACAAGAATACAATAAATAAGTTAACAGAATGGAAAACATTGAGGAACGGACATTTCAGACTGCCTGTTGATAGATGACTGACTGGAAGTAATTGCAATCTGTCACACTCCAAGATATATCAAAGAGCCACCCTAATCCACTTGTGGGGTGACTAGAACCTTTTAACCAGATAATTGAGAATGACATATTAGTGACTACATCAAGATAGGATATAATTTGCCTTTTATTTTATAGTTTTTAAAGTTTATACTTTAAAAATTAAAACATTTAGGGGAAATTTGCTAGGTTGTATAGTGGATACATCCCTAAACTGTAGTCAGAAAGATCTGTCTTCAAATTCAGCTCCAGACATTTACTAGTTGTGTGATCCTGGCAAGTCATTTACCTCTTGTTTGCTTCAGTTTCCTTCTCTGTAAAATGACAATAATAATAACAGTACCTATTTCTCAGGATTGTTGTGAGTATCAAATGAGATAATTATAAAAAACATAACATGGCTTGGCATACACAAGTACTTTATAAATGGTAGTTAAAATTATTTATGAAAAAGTAAAATTAGTGTTGGTCCATAGACAAGTAATTAATAAACACTGATTTAGTCCATTCTCTACTTTTATCACCCTCTACTTTTATTCAGAATTACTCAGAAACAATCCCAGGAAGAATAGTATTAGGCAAATAATAATGTTTCAATAAAGCAAGGAAATAGATTAATTTTGTATAGTATACAAATGGAAAAATGAATATACCCTGCTGCTATACAATCCAGACTTCTGCATAATATCATTTATTTCACTATTGCATCTTAAGAATTCCTGGGCTTTGCCATCCACTTTTTAAGGGTGACTGGGCTTTTTCATCTCCCTAACATCTGAGTCCTTCAATATGTGACTTTCCTAATTAAAATGGTAGTTCCTCCAAGACAGGGATCATGATGTTTTTCTATTTGTATATCCAGTGCTTAGCATGATGCTGTCATATCTTAAGAAATTAATCAGGGGCAGCTAGTTGGTGTAGGGGATAGAGCACCAGCCCTGAAGTCAGGAGGACCTGAGTTCAAATTTAACCTCAGACACTTCACACTTCCTTGCTGTGTAACCCTGGGCAAGTCACTTAACCCAAATTGCCTCAGGAAAAAAAAAAGATAATAAAATCTCCTATTCCATGTCTGAAATGGAGGGGGGGGGGGTGGACTTTTACCTTGAATATTCTAGAACAACTTTTCTTTTCCCTGCATTCAAGAATTCCATTGTCCTAATTTTTACATATCAATAGACCATAGAATATGTCATCTACTCAGAGACAAAAAGAAAGCAAAGAATAAATGTTGTAGCCAGGAAGCTAAAAAAGAGCCAGTTACCTTCAGGAACAGTCATGGAAATACATTATACCAACTCTGTCAAAATATTTTTCCATCCAGAGAGAAAGAGATGAGTAATAAGAATAAATGCTATTCCCTGTCGTGACATGAAGAGAAGTTTCAGGCTTTGTTTTTTAAGCAGTTGTAAGAGATGTCAGAGATCGAAAGATCAAAAATTTTTGTGGAAAGGACAGAAAATAAAAATGTAGAGCATATTGGGCAATTATAGAAAAATGATGAGTTGGCATGGCTGACTATGACATATAATTTCTTCCTTTCTACTGTGACTCAAAGCAGCACTACCATTTCAAGTAAGCATGTGTCAATCAATCACATTTTTGCTCCAACCACTATTCTTTTTGATTCCCATAACCATTTTCATAGGTTTCATGAAACTGTCACTATCTAATGATAATAAGATTTAAAGCACAGGAAGAAAATCAATACATTTCAAATGAAACATTCTCTTACATTAACAGTATCAAGGCCTGAGATTATGCACTTAAAAATACACACACTGGGTAAATCTACAAGGCAAAAACCATGATCAAAAGACACCGAGGGTAGTCTTAATCCTGGAAGTCTCTTGGTTAAATCCATGTTTGTGCCACTTATACAAAGCAGCAGACTCACGTCTTTATGACAGTTTTTCTAGGTATCCAATATGTGTAAAAATATTTATATATATTTTAGAAATGGCAATACTAGATCTAAGATCCAAATTTTCAAACTTCTTTCTATAAAGAAAAGTTCCCAGTATACTACACTTAAATGTTTTGATGATACAATTATAATTAATATTACTGATAATGACTCTCAGGAAACACAAGATATTGAAATACCCTGAAAATTCTTAAAGGATGATCCAAATGATGTTTGGGACAGCATTTTTGCTAAATATTTTTCATTATAATCAAATTATTTGAAATGTTGAGTTCCAAACACAATATATACATGCAGTGTGTATGTAAAAATATATACTCTCCAATGTATTGGAAATCAGAGATCTATATGTGGTGTATAAACATACACCACATATATGAATATACATATATACCATACATACTTCCCATTTTTAACCTATATGTATTATATAATATACTACTGAATAACATTAATTTTAAATAAATAAAATGCATGTTATACATATTACATTATACAAGTATATACAATACATATACATAGCATACTAAGTATGTATTAAGAATGTATGTTAGATGTATGCATATATGTTATATTAAATTGAGCAAGCATTTATTTAATGCTTGGTGGCCCACTATTATGTGCATTTCTTGATAATACCTGCAAGTATTCAGATGGAAAAAAAGAACTGCTATAAGAAAATTGCTAAAGCTATAATTCTCAGAGGCTCCACAGTCATAATTTTATAATGGCAACAACAATAGTAATTTACAAAAATCCTCATATAGTGTATATGCCTCTATATATTTTAATTTGATCTATGCACATGTGAGAAAATATTAATGCATATGTATACATACTACATATATTACATATATATATATATACATATATATATACTTGTGTATATGTATTAAAGTATCCATATGACATAGAAGGAAAGTCATATCTGCTCAGAATCATGTGAAACCTATTGAGTAGCACAACCATTTTTTTCCCTTACCATTGAATTCTAAGCTTTCATTTTTTTTTTTTTTATGAGGCTATTGGGGTTAAGTGATTTGCCCAGTGTCACATAGCTAGGAAGTGTTAAGTGTCTGAGGTCAGATTAGAACTCAAAAATCAAAGTATTAGTTTGTTGCTGTTGTTTGTGAAGTTCCTGTCACAGACATTAGTAGGAAACCTACCTGTATATAATGCTAATCCATTGATTTCCACTGTCTGGCATGCATGCTTTTCTATAGACAGCTTTCATCTACCCTTCCCCAACTCTGCAAAATGAAAAATTTTAATGATGATATTTAATAAGGTCCTCCATTAGTAGTTTTGTTTGAAGGCAATTTCTATTTCTATGGGTTTGGATATATTTCTGGTAAATTTTTTAAAAGTCACTATTCTCTCCTACACACTGAGTGAATAGAAATGATGTATGGAGTATGGTGATATTTTGAAAATTGGCTTAAGCAAAGTACCATAAAATATATTGTTGAATATTTTCAACCTAAAATCTAGATGTTTGCAACTTAAAATATCCCAGTACTTCAGTAGAACACAGTGACTCTTTCTGAAAATCTCTAAGAAGATTACAAAAATAATTTATACCATTTTTTTGTTTTTAAAACATTTTCACAGATTTCTTATGCATTAAAATCTAAATTAAAGATAAACATAAACCACCTTAGAAAATAAATTATATCAACAAATCATCCAGAACTCCATATGCTTGTTGAAATTCCATAAAAATGTTAAGTTTAATTCAAACTCCACAGGAAAGCTAGTTTCAGCACTAACTACATACTACTGGAAATGTTTAGTGCTGCTAAATTTCAATACTAACCAATGTAGACTTCTGAACCTAAACACCATTTATTGGAAGGACCACCCTAGTGCTCCCTCCAAAAGTCCCCTCACATTTGGCCTGGACTTGTAGAACATTCTTTATCATGTTACCAACATAAGATATAGGTAATCATGGATCAAGAAATCCTTCGAATAGAAATATTAAAGGGATAGTTATATTTCCAGAATCTATTCTTTCTGGCTTATACTACAAAAGTTAAATGTCTGAGTCAGTTATTTTCAACTCCTATTCCCAATTCACATTTAAGCAACTGGCTCAGGTTTTCATATGTAGGCAAAAATAAATGCTATTATTTATAGTAATAATAAATGAATAAGTAATTAACTTATTAACTGCTTACTATGTGCAAAGCACTGTTGATAAAAACAGAAAAAAATAGAATAGTCTCTCATCTCAAGAAATTCATATTCTAATAGATAAAACAAACACATACACACTAATATGTGTGTGTGTGTCTATATGAGTGTATTTACAGTTTCAAATCAGTTGAGAAGGTTGAACCTTATGTTATATCAACAGAGCAGATGTTAATGCCTCTTTTTAAATGTCATTTCTACTGATTCCTTATTCATTTATCATTTAATGTTTCTCATGATGATGACTGTGGTTAGTGGATTAAAAGTATATCTATTTTGAACATTGTGCACAATAATAATAGTATTGTAATGATCAACTGTGAAAAATTTAGCAAGACAATGATCCAAGACAATTCCAAAGTACCCATGATGAAAAATGCTAACTACCTACAGAGAGAGAACTTCTGAATTCTGAATACAAATTGAAGCATACTTTTCATTATTTTATCTTTTTTGGATTTTTTTGCAACATGGCTTTTGCAATGTGGCCAATATGGAAGTATATTTTGTATGATTTCACATGTGTAATCTATATTAAATTGCTTGCCTTCTTAAAATAGGGGTAGGGGTAGAAGGAAGGGAGATAATTTGAAATAAAAAAGTTTTAAAAGTAAACACTAAGTATTTTTTAACGAAATTAGGAACAAACTAAATATACACATATATACATTATACACATAATGTATATACGTATATAAACACATGCATATACACCTATATGAATTAAAGACTCTTAGGTTGAGCATTCTAGGTTGACTCCATCAGGATCTGATGGAAGACAGTGATTAAGGTGGTGGTACTGGTGATGTCTTGTCTGGTACATGCTATCTATCTCCTTTTTCTCCTTCAAAGTGCTCTGTAACTTCAGCTAGGCTGGCTTGCTTGTCTTGTGGGTGATATTGATTGGCAACTGATGGGATGGTTAGCATCTTCTCTTTAACTCTTTATTTATCTAACTATTTTTGGCAGTTAGTCAGTAGTGGTTGACCCCTTCTACACAATATTTTATCCCTCAAAGGTGACTGAAGAAATTTAACTGTTAACCACTGCTAGGACACTACTTTTTTTTTTAAAGGCTCTTGGGTTCTATGTCCTAGGCTGTTTCCATTAACAACCAAAAAGGGTTGATAGTCCAGGTGATAGTGGCAATGGTTTGACCAGTACTTGTTGCCTCTTGTGTCTCAGAAGAACTGGGTTAAAATCTCACTTCAACTCCTTTTTGACTATGTCAATGGGGCAAGTTATTTAATTGATGTGACTTTTACCCTCCTTATTTGGGAGATGTGGAGAATGATATATATGCTGTGTTTATTATGAAAAAAATCAATTTGTAAACAGTAGGTATGTATACTTAAAATATTTAATGAGATGTTACTAAACACTTTACCCAGAAAAATTATAGAATTCAATTCAAAATTTATTTAGCTGCCTAGTTTCTGCAAAGCACTTTGCTAGTCACTAAAAGGGTAGAGGGCAAGGAGACAAAAAAGATTAATATATGTCATCTTTACTATAGAGAAGATTATAGTCTATAACAGGGAACAGATAAATATATAAGGTAATTACATAGTATTTTAAAGTTTACAAAGTACTTTACAAACATTATTTCATTTTATCCTTACCAAAATCCAGAGAGATAGGTGCTATTATGATCTCCATTTTACAGATAAGGAAACTGAGGTTAAGAGAGAATAAGTGTCACACAGGATCATATAGATAATAAAATTTTTAGTTGATGTTTGAGTTTAGATTGCCCAAACTCCGAGTACAAGCACTTTATCTACCATACCACCTACCTGACTCAAGGGACCTTAGAGAAAATATTATCTAGCATTATTTTGCATGTAAGCAATTATTGAAGAGAGTGGAGACAAAAAAAATATCAAAAAAGGAAAAATAGAGAATTTTCCATTCAGTATTAGGATAAAATATGTTGAGATGCTGTGTTTCCAATGGTGCTGGAAAGGTTTGATAAAGTAATGAGACAGCAGGAAAAGAAACTAGCAATTTGAGTTCAGGATCTATATGAGAGTTTATATATGAAAGCTATATAATAAAATGGGCAGATAGGATAGTGGATAGAATATCAGACTACTTATTAGCTGTATGACTCTGGGCAAGCCATTTAACTCTGCCTAACTTTTCTCACCTATAAAATGATCTGGGAAAGAAAAGAGCAAACCACTCCAATATCTTTGCCAAAACCAAACCAAACCAAACAAACAATAACTATAACAACAAATAACAAAGCGGGTCACAGAGAGTCAGACTAACATGAATAATAATGAATAAATGAAAATGTAATAAAATGCAATAGCATGGCAGATTATGCTGATTGTGAAGATTACTTTTACGAAAAGTGTGTGAGAAAGTAACAATAAAAATGCTATCTTTTAACATTCAGACTTTGTAATAGACAGCTGTCAGGTAGCAGGCTTCTATTACATCCATAAGTTTCAGAAAGTAAAAGAAGATTCCAAAATAGGGATAAAATATTATTCCAGTTTCTCACAATTTAGTCCATTAAATACAAATAGGTGAAAACAAAGCAAAGGTATGAAAATAATTTTCCTTATAATTAGTTGATCTCTTTGAAAATCATTGGTCCCTGCCCAAGAAAAGGTTGTGAAGCATGTAGAGTGAATCTTTAGTGTCCCAAATCATCTTTTTTTGCTCCTTTTTCTGTGATGATGATCTCTCTCTATAAAGTGCCCTCATGTTCTCTGTCCTTACCCTCATATTAAAGATTTCTTTGAAATCCTTGACTCAAACTGAAGGATAGATGATTGATAGAGTTTAAGTTGTTATTCCATGAGCAAAAATGCATTTTCAAAACTTTTTAGGCTAAAACACTGAATATGACATGAAATTTTATACAATAATACATAGATTTGGGAAGATTTTGTGTATACATAGCTTTCAGCAGATTCCCTGAATACATGAAAAAGAGATCAGATACCATATTACCCAATATTAAAATGAAATAGAGGATAATTCTTAAAATTTTTATTTTAACAATATTTGATTTCTTCTGCTCATTAAGCCATTTCTTCTCAGAAGAATTAAAAAAGAAAAGCAAGTAGTCTAGTAAAACCAAACAATACAATAACCACATCTGATTGAATATGCAAATATTTCAGATGTAAAATCTTTCACTTCTACATTGTGCACCAAAGGTTACCACTAAACTAATATATGAATGTTATAACTCTGAGCAATGCAATGATAAGCCATGAGTATAGAGGACTTTCAATGAAACATGTTTTCTGCCAGAAGGACTGTTGATTTAAAATACAGAAAGAAACATTTTCAGACAGGGTCAATAAGAAAATGTGTTTTGTTCAACTATGCATGATTGTGATGAATGCTTCATTTATCTTTATTTTTTTTTTTAAAAAAAGGTCATTGGGGGAAATTGGAATAATAGATTGCAAATACTTGTAAAAATAAATATATAATTTTATTAAAAAACTCATTTGTCTCTCTCTTGATTCTCTTTATTAACTGGTTTCTCTCCTACTACCATCATTTACCTTCTCTCCAATTCTTCAAAAAAAAAAAAAAAACAACTTCATTAATCTTACTATTCTCTCAAGCTATGATCTTTTATTTCTCTTCCCTTTCACAAACTCCTTAAAAAAGCTAGTTGTTTCCACTGTAATTCCTCACATTCAATTCTCATCCCTTTACAATCTGACTTTCAATCTCATTACTTAATTGAAACTATTCTCTCATGTATTGCTGATGATCTCTTAACTGACAAGTCTAATTATCTTTTCCTTGTCCTCATTCTTCCTGATTTACCTGGTTCATTTGATATTATTTACTATCCTTCCTTCTATTTATTCTTTTCTTGTTCAGTTCCTACCTATCTGATGGAAAAATAACATTTTTTAAATGGCAAAGAAAATCCTGTGTGGTGACTTAGAAGCACAATTAATGTGTATAAAGATCATAGTTATCCACTCATTTTTTCTACCATATACTTGTTGAGAAAAAAATTAAGAAAAAAAACATAATTTCCAGTCTAATTCATGTTTGTAACCAATTTGAAAGAGTCATAGAGTTTCCAAAAGAGATTTCCTCTAATAAAACATATTTGATCCTTATCAGAGAAACGAAGGGTTACCTTATAGGAGTACCTGGCTTCTGCCACCCTACATGGTGTACTCACATTATATGAGGTGCTGTGCTTTATGGGTGAAGCAGAATTCCAGGAGCTCAAAAGAAATGGGAGATGCCCAAATTTAGACACATCTCCACCTCAAATATTAATATGGACTATTTCTGCCTGATCTATGGTAGGGAATTCTTTGCTACTATTGAGCTGATCAGTCACAGTTGAACACATACATAGCATGTATGTATCACTAATATAGTATGACATTTTGGTCATCTTCAGGAATGAAAGGATATGAATAATGAAGGAGAATAACTCACCAAGCTGAATTGTGGAGGTGTGGGAGGGAAGGGAAGCTATGTAACAGTCACTCTGTTATCACTGACCAGTTACTGCCACTAATTGTTTTCTTAACCTTTTCCCTGTCTTCAGGTGGAAATAGGGGTAACTAGTTATTCATTCATGAATTTACCGCCTGAAATATTTTCAATCCTGTGGCTAAATCAAGGACTGGAAAGTAAAATATTTTCCTTCTCCTAAATAAATGTTCTTAAGTGGAACCCTAAACCTGAAACATTAAAATATGGGAATCACAAATAATAACATCTTGGGCAAGGGACCCACATGTGCAAGAATGTTTGTGGCAGCCCTTTTTGAAGTGGCTAGAAACTGGAAACTGAAGGGATGCCCATCAATTGGAGAGTGGCTGAATAAATTATGGTATATGAATGTTATGGAATATTATTGCTCTGTAAGAAACGACCATCAGGATGATTTCAGAGAGGCCTGGAGAGACTTGCATGAACTGATGCTGAGTGAAACGAGCAGAACCAGGAGATCATCATACACAGCAACAACAATATTACATGATGATCAATTCTGATGGACATGGCTCTCTGCAACAAAGAATTGTCTCAAACCAGTTCCAGTTGTTCACTGAAGAAAACCATATACACCCAGAGAGAGGTATATGAAATATGGACCACAACATAACATATTCATGATCTCTATTGATATTTGCTTGCATGGTGTTGCCTTTCTCTGATTTTCTTTTTTTTTTTCTTGTAGACAGGATTTTTCTTGCATAACTTGTCAAGTAATTCAACATAATTAACATGTCATGGACTTCCTGCCATTTAGGGGAGGGGAGGGGACTGGGGGTAAAATTTGTAATGGAAAGCTTTGTAAAGATCAATGCTGGGGAACTACCCATACATATGTTATACAAATAAAAAGCTTTAATAAAAAAACAAATAATAACATCTTTATGCATTATAAATTACCCCTTTCTCTATCACACACACACACACACACACACACACACACACACACACACACACAGAGTTAATTTACCCTGAAGTCTACCAACAGTCTTTTGATTAGAATAGCATATAGGAATCTGAGACATATAAAAATTAGGGAGCAAGATGATTGCATCTGGGTTTCAATGAAGCTTGATGTCCATTAATTTTATTATTACCTTTTGATTAAAAAGACCAGTGAAAATCTTAAATATTAACAAAGGATGAATTAAGGTCACTGAAAAATTGCTACAGACTAAATGACACTAATATATTTTTTGAGAAAAAATTCCAGATAAAAACAAAGGGGAAAATATAAATAAATATAGTAATACAAGCACACAAGTGTTCCTATTATGTTTGAAGAAGCTGCCAGGCCTTAGTGCCACTGAACAAGTCATTAAATATTTCCTATTAGAGGAGAATATTTCCTGACTTGGAAAATGAGTTTAGCTTTGGTGACTTTTTTGAAGTTGCAATTTCTATTGTCATCAAGCAAGACATGGCCAAGTTTCATTACTTCATTTCCAAAGAGTTTTCAAAAATAACCACAGTGAAGCAAACATAAGTATTTGGGAAGATATTACTCACTCAGATATGCTTTCTGATGTCAAATGTCTAACAAGACTAAGCCAGAAAAATGTAATATAGTTTTAAAAGTTATACTTCCTAAGGTCAATTATAGGAATAACTTGAAAAGATGCAATTAGTAGTATTACTAATAATTGATGTCAATAATTGGACTTAACTGCTATGTTAAATGCTCAAACTGATGATGTTCTATCAGTGGGTCAAAATGTTGCCTAAGATCAATTTATAAAAGTCACTTGAGAAATGTGAGAGCCTATAATGCTTATGGCAGTTTCTATAAACATGCTGTTATAGTCTTAATGGTCTCACATCTGGAATCTAACTTTTTGGAGTCCCTTCAGAGCAACATCAGATCCATAGCCCTGAGATAGTGAGTTAAGTTGAAACGATTGTTTTCACATGTGTATCACACCCTGCTTTTGCCCAAAATAATTTCACTGGCTAAAACCACTGGAATATTAAGGGAACTTGTAAAATAATCTTTAGAGGGTGGAAAAATGATTTGTTCTGAAGTTAAAAAGCATGACATTTGCAGGTGTTCATGTTAGTGGGTTTTTCAAGACATTTAACTATTTACAAATAAGTATACATATTATGTTGTACATTCAAATTCAAGATTATTTGTATTTGGTAATGGAACAAAAAAAATTGATGTTAATCTGATTTCTAAAAAGGTATACATTAACACCATGCAAAAATATCTTTAAAATGTCATTTCCACATTTCACTTTTTAATTCTGCCAGTGTACTGTGGTTGAGGATGCCTGACATTAATGCCAGAAAGAATTTTTCAGATAATTTAGTCCATCTTCCCATTCAACCAGACATTCCATCTATAGCATCCCTGACAGAAAATCATTTGGCCCATCTTTGCACCATGAGATGGCTACTCTGAGGAGGCAATCTATTCTATTTTTAGATATTTCTGTTATTTGAAATTTCTGAAATTTCTATTATTTAATAAGAATAATAGTAACATTTATATAGCATTTATTGTGTGCTAGGCACTGTGCTAAGTGCTTTATCATCCTTTTGTCATTTGGCCCTCATAACAACCTTAGGAGGTGGGTCCTATTATAATATCCATTTTACAGATGAGGAAACTGAGGCAAATAGATATTAAATGACTTACTTGAGGTCACACAACTACTAAGTATCTGAAGTTAAATTTGAATTCATGTCTTCCTACCTCCAAGCCCAGAATTCTATTCACTGTACCACCAGGTTCATTAGTCTTAGTACTGTTCTCTAGAGCAAAGTTTCTTAAACTGTAGGTCATGATCCCATATGAGGTCTCATAACTGAATGTGAGAGTCACAAAATGATGATTTAATATCAATAACTGTTTTATTTGTGTACCTGTTTTATATACCTATATATCTGGGGTCATGTAAGTGTTTCTTGAACAAAAAGGGGTCACAAGTAGAAAAAGTTTAAGAAGCCCTACTCTAGAGTGACATAATCTACACTGTTTAACAGAGCAGTCCTTCAACTATCTGAAGGCAAGAAGTAATCCTATTTTATATTGTCTCTTTGGCGAAACAGTCTAATTGACTTCAGTTGTGTCACATGCTTTAATTTCATGACCCCTCATCATCCTTATGGGCACACTAGTTTAACAGTGTTTCTCAGCATAGTTCTTGGCACAATAAGCACTTAATAAATCCTTTTCATTCATTTAAGTAAATATTAGGAGGAAGGTACTAACAACTAAGAGATCATGAAATGCTTCATGTAGGAGCTGGTGTTTGATCTGAGCTTTGAAAAAAAAAGGTTTGGGGTTTTTTTTTGTAACTTTTAATGATATATATTTTTTATTTCACATTCATTTTCTCGTATATGTCCCCCTTCCTCCATGTTCCTCTTATTAAAAAAAAAAAAAACTAAAAAGGAAAGAAAGAAATAAGCTCAGCAAAAGTAACCAACACATCAAATAGAACCTGACAAGATACACAATATTTTACAAACATTTGTCTGCTCTGCAAAGAAGTAGCATTTTTTAGCTCTTCTCTAGGATTAAGCATGGCCATCATAATTACCCCACATTTATTAAGCTTTACAATATGCTGATAAGTGTAGCGTGTAGAATACAAAAATATGAGTAAAACACTCCTTGTTCTTAAGAAGCTTACATTCAAATGATATATAGAAGAGCAGTGACAAGAGAAGATATTTTTCAAAAATAGATTTGAAAAGATGTCTTATTTAGATATGATTACTGTTCTCAGAGGAAGAGAGGGAAATGTGGTAATGTACACCAGGAGAGTTGGGTGAAATATAAATGTATGGTCCCAAAAAGTGTGAGGGCAAGGATACATCAATGAAACATGATAAAAAGATAATAAATGCTTCTCCAATATACTCTCATTCCATAGAAGGAAGATATCAGCAAAGAGTAATGTTAGTATAAATATAAAAAGGAAAGAAAGAAGTATCATCCAGTTAATATGGGATCTTTTCTGACAGTGAGGTAGAGCAATGGATAGAGGATCTTATAATTAGGAAGACTTGAATTAAAATCTGGCCTCAAACATTTACTAGTGTTACCCTGGACAAGCCACAAACCCTGATTGTATCATTTCCTCACCTGTAAAATGGTGAACCAGTATCTTTGCCAAGAAAACCACAAACTGGGTCACAACTAGTCAGAGATGATTGAAAACATTGAACGTGCCCCATTTCCTATTGCAGTAAATAAGTTAGTCACAAATAGAGTAACACTAACTTTAGATCACCTATTTTTGAGTCAGGCATCAGAAAACTTTGTTTTAAGAATTATTCTCCAGTTTTTGGAAGCACCATGGAAATGTAAGGGAAAGACAGAAAAGCAACTCACCCAGCAACAGTATAATAGTAGATTGATCTCTTAAATTCTTTGAGCCTAAGTTTTCTCTTTTATAAAATGTCAGGTTTGGATTAAGGTCCTTTCACCTCTAAATCTATAATCCTATTTATCTCTAAGATCAATGCTTTCTAATTCCAATAAGCTTTCCAGTTAATTTTCTATGACCCAAATACCATATCATGGAAAGGATTACTGTATCCAGTGGTTGCAGAACCATAAGGTGGGGATGGGGATGGGGATGGGGTGAGATTTGTTGAGGAATTAGAAGAAGAAAAATAGTTGAGACTCAATTATAGTTCATTACATACCTGTATTATAGGATTATAAGATTTAGAAATCATTCAATTTGCCTTATGTGGCCTAGGAAAATACCTTTTTAATAGGCCCTTAAATATCAGCTAAAATCTCACCTTCCACAGAAAGCCCTTTCCTAAACCTCATAATTGTAATGCCTTTTATCAAATGATTTTTTCAAATTTATTTTGCATATGGTAGGTCTGCACATAGTCATTTGAATGTTGTCTTCCACATTAGACTGTAGTCTCCTAGAAAGTGCCTGGCACATAATGGTCACTTAATGAATGTTTATCGATTGAATAACTATTGACCTCTGTTCTATTCTGATTTTCCTTTGGAAGGATAAGCTAATGACATGAGGCTACTATTTGATGATTAGAGGATTCCATACCCATCCTGGTTCTAAATCAGTTCTCCATCAATATTCAAAACACAATCCCTCCACAGGCACATGAATAAAAAAAAGACAAAGTTATTTGCATCTACTTTAATGTGCATATATTCTTTTCCAAAGAAGAATATGCTCCTTGAGACCAAGGTCAGTTTCATTTTGTCTTTATATTCTCAGTGCCAGGCAAAGTACTTGGCACACAGTAGGCAACCTAATATATGCGGATTGATTTTATGATCCCAGGGCAACTATAGTTAGGGTGTAGGAGTGATAATAACATTGTTTTCTTTAGCTCATGTATCCCCTAAAACTTCCTGAGGAGACCGTTTTGTTTGGATAATGATGGGGTCCCAAATGAGCACAGAATCCCTTAGGTCCTGAGGAATAACATTGTGTAATTTATTCCAGTCTTCCCAGGGATAATAAAAATGTTCTGGGACATGGAGAAAGATGTCTCCCGGGAGCCATGTCAGGTGGTCATCCAGCTTTTGCTTAAACAATACTAGTGATGGAAAATTCACTGTACTTCAAGGCAATTCATTCCATTTAATGACAGCTCTAACAGCCTAAAAAGATCTTCCTAATATTAAGCCAAGACTTCTCTCCCTATAAATTTCATTCAACTGTTTCTAATTTTCTCCTTTGGGGCTATATAGAATCAATCTAACGCCTTCCCTACATAATGGCCCTTCAAATATTTGAAGACAACTATCATATTCCCTCCAACTCTTCTCTTTTCCAGATTAACCACTAGCAGTTCCTTTTTTTCCCTCCATTGAAAACAACAATAATTTAGTAATATGTATATTTTGTATGTTCTTAATTGCTTCCACCTACCCTCACCTTCAATGGGAAAATAAAAATGGTCTCCAACAACAGAATGTTTAGCAAAATACACAGCTTCAAAATAGGAACATGTTTTCACAATATGTCAAGTTCACATAAAAGGAAAACATTTGATATATGCCTTGAATTGCAGTGCTGAAGAGCCTATATGGATGACACTACTTCAAAAAATCCTTGATGAACAAAGAATCCATTGTCTCTGCTTGGTCTAGTGAAGGCTCACTCAGTCTCGTGATAGATCTTTCCCTGTCTAAAATAATTTGTTGCTAGGATTTCTCAAACTCAAATTCAACTGTGTGTTTGTGTGTGTGTGTATGTGTTTTTCTCCTCACATATACTTAAGCTAGTCTTACAATGGGATCCCCAAAATTCTACAGGTCATTTTTACTGGCTTATAATTTTCACCACCCTTTCCTAAACTGATCAGTGTCAGAAGACTTGTTTACATGAGGGAAACATATCCAAGTTTACTGAATCATGTAGTCCAAAATGGTTTGTTGTGTTCTGATCCAAGGCCTCATCTGTATAGCAACAATGAACAAGAGAGCAAACAGATGGCTTGCATGGGTGGGCCTGACTTATTGCACACATGCTTCACAGAAACAGTCTTGCTAATTTTAACTTACTTGTCCCATCTCTCCTCCTACCCTAGCAGTACCACAAGGCACATTAGTGTATGCCTAAATGTCCAGAGATATTTGGGGTTAGTTTTCACTGATACAGAGAGACAGCCTCAGGACCAGGAAGATGTGTGTTCAAGTTCTACCCCTGACACTGGCTCTCTGAGACTATGCAATTTTAGGAAACCCTCAAAAATAGTTTGTTGCAAGGAAGTGCCCATTTGCATTGATAGAGAGTTTTTTCATCTGGGAATTTGCTATACCAATAAAATCACAGTTTCATTCTTTCATCAATCCCTTACCCTTTTACTAATGCAACTTGCAGGTTACTCTATTTTATTTTAGGATCTTAAAGAAGTCTGACTGCTAAGTTCTTTTATCATATTATTCACTATGGTCTTCAAATTGCTTACAGCATTTGGCCTAGATTTCTTTTATCTTGAAATATATTTGCTTACATCTGTGTTCTATCTCTTCTTAGAATGTAAGACCCTCTACAACTGGGTCTATCATTCTTAATCTTTTTATCTATAGTACCTTGTGCTTATCTTGCATTTAGTGGTGCTTCCTGTAGCTTCCTCACCATGTTCCTTCTTCATTATTATAGCCATGCCACTGGAAACAGACTCCACCATTAGCTGATCTTGTCTAGCACTGATAAGCCTTTATCTTATCTTGATGGGAAACAATATTTTATAGAATTTTCTAAAGCTTCTTTGCTCTGGCCATATGCTCTGACCACCCCTCCAGCACTACTAACACACCTTTTATATATTGTCTTTTTCCTTTAGAAAACATGGTTGTTTTTATTGTTGTTTATTTTTTTGAGGGCAGGGGCCTTAACACTGTACTTAGCTCATAGTAAGTCCATATTAAGTACTTTACATATTTGTCTTAATAAATGTTTATTGAATTTGTTGAAGGTCAGTGTAATTTTAAAAACTATGGAATTAATTTATATTAGTTCTTGACCATAACAAATTAATGTAGTGCTAATTTGTCTGAAATTATGTCAAAACAATGGCTATACTCTGGGGTTAGAAGAAGTTTTAGAAAAAAATAGATCAAAATACCATATATACCTCTTGCTTTCTTCCTCCAATTCCTCAGTAAACTGATTTTTAGTCAATTCTATACATGTGATATACTTCCATTGCACCAATAGAGTCCTTTTTAATAAAATTTGGAGTTATCTTAGGGAGCTGCACATTCAATCACAAGTTGTTGCAATGAAGGCCAAATAATCATTTCAGCCTTGAGCTAGGGAAGATATGCTAACTAGTAAAAAAGATTTAACAGCCCCTATTCTCTCACTGGTAATTCTCATACTTCTACATTCATTTGAATGTTAGCAAAAGCACCATCTACAAAAGAGAAAAGCTTGGATTTAAACATAAAAAAATGGATATTGTATGACACACCTCACATTGTAAATTCTGCAAAGTAAAATCACTACTTTAAAGTCTGGTGACAAATGGATATTTTGAGTACCAGTATATGAGTCTGAAATAAGCTCAGATGTTATTTATAACTCTCTCTACCTTATCTCAACTGATGATATCATTTGTCTTTCATCTCTATTAGTCGAGAATCAAAGTATTTCGTTTTTTAAATTTAATTTTTGTTCTGAATTTAACAAACACAAGAAAGAAGAGAAAACATTTTCATATATAGTATAGAATAGACAATATATGTGATGTTGACAATCACTTTTACAAATAGTGTTTGTGTGTGTGATTGTGTGTATATGTTCAACACGTTACTCTCAAAACTGTCAAAGATTTCATTTTAATAAGTATCATATGAGGGGCAGCTAGGTGGTGCAGTGAATAGAGCACCAGCCTTGAGGTCAGGAAGATCTGAATTCAAATTTGATCTCAGACACTTAACACTTCCTGTCTGTGTGTGCCTGTGAAAAGTGTCATATGCAAATATGAATGAGAGCTATACAAGAAAAAGAAGAGATTCTATTCTTAATTATCATTTGCTCCTGAGCCCAAGAGATTTTCTGGAAGATTTCCTTTTTTTTTTTTTTTTTTTTTTTTTAAGACTCAGAGCCTTTATTTTAAAGGTACTAGAATACTGTTTTACAAAGTTCAGTGTTAATACTGGGACATAAGATTATGTATTTAGAACTAGAAGTTATATCCCTTCATTTTTAAAAAACACTTTTTTAATCTAAAGATTTCAATTCTAAATTATATTCCTCCTTCCATACCTCCTCTCCCTCCTTCTGTCCCTCCTTTCCTTCCTCTCTGAGATAATAAGCAATCAGATATGGTTTGTATATCTATAATCATGTAAAATATTTCCATATTAATCATTTTGTATGGAAGACTCATATAAAGGGAAAAAAAGAAAGTGAAAAATATCATGCTTCAGTCTATATTCAAACAATATCAGTTCTTTCTCTGAAGGTAGATACTTCATCATTAGTTCTTCAGGATTGAATTGGATCACTGTATTGCTTAAAATAATTAAGTCATGGAAGATTTCTTAAAGATTCTTATTCTAAGGGTCTTATATTCCAAAGTCCAAGGACATAGCAGTCACACCCTCCATTCTACACTTTGACTCCTTGAAGGGGGAAGAAGTAGGGAAATCACAGGCTATTTGCTTTCACTGCTGGAAACTGGTTTCCTAAAAGAATGGGCTTCTTATCCAGACAAAATGAACTCAGCGAGGATGATTCACTGGAGAGTCACCTGTGGCACAATGAAGCTGAAGAGGTGGTTTGCCTTGTAAGTAAGGATTCAGAGGACTTCTCCTGCCCATGAATTCTTTTGCAGTCTACTTCTGTCCTACTTCTTCCTCTCATCTGACTTTGTGGTCTTATCTCAAGTATCCCTCCATACAACATCCCCTGGTACATCAGAATTCCTACTTATTGCACTGGATATTTAAAAAATAACATGACTGATTTTTTAAAAGTGTGTTCAGATAAATTTTATTTCAATTTTAGAAGTCTATGATAATAGAAAAAGTTAAAGTACCTAGGTTTTACTCCTAGTCCAGCAATATATTACTTCTGCATATATTTTTCATTTGTAAAACTTGAAGTTTGGATTGAAGAAGATTGGAAGTCTCTATTTCTAAATCTTATAATTAAAATAACATGAGCAACCTAATTAGAAAGGATATGATTCTTTTTCATAAATACATCTTATATAACTGCTAAAATATTATATTTCATAGATCAGAGAAGCTTCACAATCATTTCAATTTTCTTCTTTACTTCTAAAGGCCAATATTTGGAGGGATGACTTCAGTTCATCTCATTTCTGGGATAAACAACTGAGTTTTGAATTGAAATTTGCTGTTCTTTATTTATAAATATCATTGTAATGTTGCCAAACCTATGAACTATTTTTAAAAATGTAGTTACATAACACAGACATACTACTCATTAGGATCAGGGGAAATAAGGCCAATTGAAGATAACTATTGTCATATTTGCATTCCTTTAGTCTCTGGGAATTACTGTTCTAACAAGGTCTACAGATGTTTGTTTTGTTGGTAGTCTTACTTGTATCTCTTCATTTTTAAAAATTTTATCTAAAGAAACCACAATTGAAGTTGGCACAAAAATAATGAAGCTAAATACGGTTTATACATATATACATACATTGTATTTGATTATATATTACATGAATAAATGTATGTATATGTTATATAATTATATATGTGTGCATATAATATATAAGATTATACATTTATTATATATTAACATGTAACATACAATACTTATGTGATTTAATCATTATTATATATGTTTACAGGTAAAATATACTTTTTATTGCTGTTTTTGTTGTTCAGTTGTTTCAGTCTCTGACTCTTTGTAATTCCATTTGGGGTTTTCTTGGAAAAGATACTGAAGTAATTTGCCATTTTCTTTTCTAGCTCATTATACAGATGAGGACCTGAGACAAAAAGGGTTAATTGATTTGTCCAGGATCACACAGCTAGTATCTGAGACTGGCTTTGAAGTCAGGTCTTACTGACTCCAGGCCCAGCACTCTAATCATTGCACCAATGTATACTTATATATAAGATATACCTGCATATATTATATACAATCAAATATACATGGCTTGTAAAATGCTAATAGCAGGGAAACTGAGGTACTTTTTTCTAACCAAGATAAGTTTATTAACGGTCATGTACATAGTTGTTAATAAAGTACATAAATAAATAAATTCTAGAACCTCAATAAAGCCAGGGAACTAGATGCCACTGAAAAACTCATTTGTATTGAGACAGAGGAAAGGGAAAGCGAGGAAGGAGTCAGCACAGTTTCAAAGTCCTGTGATTGATTGCTACTGGGGAAAGTAGGTTGGCCTTCAGGTGTGGCTGATCATGTCCCTTTCTGACAATTAAAGAATTTTAATTGCTTTAGGGGCTCCAGCTACCTTTAGTAATTTTAGCCAGAAAGTCAGAGGCACCCAAATCTGGACCACCAGGTTAGCTATCCTCTTGGGAAAGATCAATCCAATCCTAGTTTTTTAAGGACAAGCAAGGACTAAAGAACTGTCTTCTTGGGGAGGAGCTCTGCCTAAACCAGTTTCTGGTAAACAAAATAGGTGTCCCAGGTTAAACTGTTTAGCAAGCAAATGTCCCAGGGGTGTTGAATGATTATCTTATTCAATCATGCCTTTAGTTCCATTTTGAAACCACTATTGAGCTTAACTTAGAAATGGGGGTTTGACAAAATGGAAAATAGGGTCAATTACAGAGTAGAATCACTTATTACATGACACAACATAATTTTAATTTCCTTACATACACATAATTACATTTTAAACATATTGTCAAGGAACCAGTTATGTACATTAATTATAAAGAACAATCGCTGCTTTATTGCAAACCAATAAGAAGCCAATTTTTATATCTTACACATTGCAGGGAAGTTGTTGGTTTGCATTGGTGGAAGATATATGGAATTTTTTATGGCAATGAAATTGTCATTGCAGTCCCCATTCTTATACTTATTTTATATAAGGCATTATTTTTTGGGGGGCACAAAGATGAGTAACCATTTTTCTTTTCCCTAAGAACTTAAACATTTGTTGAAGTATTAGAACAATTAAATTCAATAAACATTTATGAAATACCTGAGATGTATAAGGTGTTGTGCTAAGGGCTAGAAATACAGAGATAAAAAGCAAAAGAATCCTTGTCTAAGGGATTTCATTTTATATAGCAAGTCTACACTATGTACATTGATTAGGTATATTTAAAGTGATTGGGGAAAAGGGAAATGAGGAGTGGCCACTTGAGTTGAGTGTTAAAGGATATGAGATTGCAAGAGGCAGAGCTGAGAAGAGAATGAATTACAAGTTTGGGTGAAAGTGCAAAGGCTAAGAGAGAAGAGATGACAAATCACTTTACCCACATTTTAATTATCTTGTCTGTAAAATTATAAGGTTCTGCTGACTGGCAACTAAGCTTCTCATTCTATATCTATGTTTCTATGATGACTTGAGGGTTTGAGTTGACTAAAAGCCCAATGGGAGTCACAGGTGTGATATAGCAAACAAAAAGGGTAAAAGTAATCATATGATGGTTTTTAATGGATAGAAGATACTGTGACTGGAATGTAGAAAGTGAGATTTTCTCTGGAGTCTGCCTGGTCAGAACAGATCTCTAATATTTTGTTAAATTCTGATTACTAAAATTTGGGAATGCCATTGATAAATTGAAATGTGAGGGTAACCAGGAAATCAAAAATGGGATATTATGCCAGATGAAAATTAATTGAAGGAAGTAAAAATGTTTAATTCAGAAAGGAACAAATTTAGGGGAAATATGAAAGTTTCCTTCAATTATTTGAAAGGAAATGTAGATAAGAAAGTAGAATCAAAACAATGATAAAATGCATAGCATACAAAAAATGGTGAAAGTCACTGAATTCATGGCATATAAGGATCAGTTGAGTGAACTAGGATTGTTAGCCTGGAGAAGATATGAGGAGATAAGGGATGGAATATATTTGTCTACAAGTATCTAAAGATGTAAAAAAGAAAGAGTATGCTTGTTCTTCTTGGCTTCATTGGGCTGTACTTGGAGCAATGGGTAGAAATTGCTGAGATGCAGATTTAAGTTTAATGGAAGGTAAAAATTTCTAACAGTTTGAGATGACTTAGAGGAGAGATAACTGCCTCAAAAAGCAATAAATTCTAACTTATAGAGGTTCTTCAAGCAGAAACTGATGAGTAATTTTGAGGGGACAACTTAGAGAGTATTACTATTCAAGGATAGGATGGAATAGTCTCTAATGTGACCTCCTTCAACTATCTTGCTTCCTCTTTTGTTATCCTTTTAATGACTTCGTCTAATCTCTTCCTTCTTAGGGTTATGGGAAGAAGTGGCCCTCCTCCTTGACAAAGGTAACTTCTTTACATGTCCTGGATATTAATACATCTTGTTGAAGTTCTTTCTAGACCACAAATATTTCCAGGTCATTCCTATCCTTTAAAACATAAGCAAGCAACTGGTAACTAAGTACTTTCCCTTGAACCTTGAATCCATTGAAAATACTATACAATTTATCTCCTTCCTTTAACTTCCTATTCTAATAAGAATAATTTATACTCCCCATTTCCTCACTACCCAATCACTCCTCATCTGTATTTATTCTTACTTCAAATTATTTTTCCCTGTTCATACAAATTTTTTGACTGATACAATAGTCTTTGCCATTAAACTCCTTGGTCATTCTACAGCAACTAATATTGTAGAACTCTCCCTCCTTGATTCTGTTTTCTATACTGGCTCTCATGACACTGCATTCCCATAGTTCTAGTTCACCTTTTCTATGTCTCTTTTGGCAATTCATCATCTTCTTCCTATTACTTAAATGTTGCTTCCCCAGAGTTCTAATTCTTCTTTTCTACTTACTTCATAATGTTATCCATTTGCTTTGCTTCAGTTATCACCATTATGCTAGCGACTCCTCAGACTATGAGACTCTCAGTCTCCAAGCATATTTTAGAACTTCAGTCCCACATTTCCAACTTTCTATTATATATGTCTTTTTCAATGTAGATTTTCTCTTGAGAACCTCAAATTAATCATGTTTAAAGCTGAATTCAGTATCTTCTCCTCTATTCCCCAAAATTTTCAGCTTTTGTTAAGAGTATAAACATCCTTTAAATATTATGGGATCAAATAATTATAGGATTATAACTTTAGGGCTAAAAGTAATATCAAAGGTCATTTAGTCCTAACCCCACATTTTTATGGATCATTGATTAGAGATTTCTATGGATGAGGAAAGTGAGGCTTGGCAAAATTAAATACCTTCCTCAAGTTTAAAATAAGAGTCAGAGTCTCAATCCTAGGATTGTAATTTTAATGACATCTTTGATTCATGTCTTCTCTGTATCTGATCTTAAAACCTGTTATTTCTGCTTCTACAATATATCTCTCAATTGTTTCCATTAATTTGCTCCTATAACAAATATTGTAGATCACACTTTATCTTTTCTCACTTAGATTATCATTCATAACAATTCCTTTTTTGGGGGGTCTTTCTGCTACTAATCTATACTCTTTCTAGTCTATACTTCACCCTAATTAGTTGTCTAATGACCGGCTATAATTATCTAACTCTTTTAATTAAAAAAATATCAGTAATTGACAAATGGTTCTTGCATATAGTATATAAACTCATGACTTGCACAGGATGGAAGCCTCTACAAAATCTAATCCTAAAGTACTTTTTAAGACTTCTCATACCATTTCTACTTCGGATATTCATATTCTAGCCAAACTTGATTACTATTTATTAATTATTAGGTTGTCCCTAGTTCTGATATTGCTTTCTCTTGTTCCCCTCTAAAGTCCATTCTTCCCCTCATTTTCTTGTTTGGAATCTATCTTAAACTTGGTACCCACCCTCCTCCCTCCTTATTGCATGGCAGTTCTGGAGAAACAACAACAACAACAACAACAACACATCCCCTAATGGTAGTACTGGAAAGTAAAAAGAATTAAAAAGGCTTAGCTGGAAATGCATGGAATCTAGTGCAAACAAAGCTAGAGTTGATGAGATGGAAGTAAAGGTGATTTGAAAGTGCTCAATAAGAGACTCTAGTGCTTATTCAGAAGTTATACTTATGTTGCTCATCTATAGTTGATTTCAATATAATGTTTATATATCTATCTGTGTATGTGTGTTTATGTGGAAACAGATTCACACGATAAGAAAAATCTTGTAGCTTTAAAACCTCTTCTCAAAAATCACTACACCTAAACATATGTTTATATAGACATGTATGTGTATATATGTACACAGAAATGTACATATGTACATATATATGTATACATATATATAGTCCAGAAGATAGAAATATTCTGCTCTAAATCACTATTGATTAGAGAAATACAAATTAAGACAACTCTGAGGTACCACTACACACCTCTCAGATTGACTAAAATGACAGGAAAAGATAATGATAAATGTTGGCAGGGATGTGGAAAAACTGGGACACTACTACACAGCAGTGTCTCTACTGAATTTGTATTCTAAAAAGATCATAAAAACCTCACATTTATGTGCAAAAATATTTGTGGCAACACTTTTTATAGTGGCAAGAAACTGGAAACTGAGTGGAGGAAACTGAGTGGGGAATGGATGAGTAAGTTATGGTCTATGAATGCAATGGAATATTATTGTTATATAAGAAATGATTAATAAGATGATTTCAGAAAAGCCTGGGAGACTTACATGAACTAATGCTAAATGAAGTGAATAGAACTAAGAGATCATTGTACACAGCAACAACAAGATAATGTGAAGATCAACTCCAATGGATGTAGCTCTTTTCAACAATTAGGTGATTCATCCCAATCCCAATAGACTTGTGATGGAGAGAGACATCAGAATGCAGATGAGGACTATGGGGACTGAATATGGATCACAACATAGTTTTCACCTTTTTTGTTGTGGTTTACTTGCTTTTTTCCTTTCTAATTTTTTTCTTTTTAATCTGATTTTTCTTGTGCAGCATGATAAAATGTAGAAATAAGTTTAGAAGAATTGCACATGTTTAACCTATATTGAATTATTTTCTGTCTAGGGGAGGGAGATGGGAGGAAGGAAGGGCAACATATTCAGAACATAAAGTTTTGCAAGGGTGAATATTGATAATATCTTTACATGTATTTTGAAAATAAAAAAGCTATTATTAAGAAAAAAAAAGAAAAACACACTCAAAAATGATAGACATTTTCTTACCCTTAACTGTTTAAAAACAATAATAAATTCCTGGAGGTCAGTGAAAGGAATTCTGTAATATATACTGGAAATGTTATTGGAACAAGAACTAAACCTGTGATTGTTTTCCCTTTTCTTCAACCAAAACATCATTCATTCATTCATTCATTAGTAACTAAATAGTTACGAGCACCCATTGTATCCTAATACTAAAGTGCAGACAGAATAAAAATAAATTAAGGATGGGAATCTGACCTTCATCCTTATAAAGTAATGAAGAAATCAGTTTGTAGCTAGCTCTTTATAGGTATATGTTAGTTTAATGGTAATGACTATAATTCAGTCATTCCATAAATAAGGGATGTCTGGCGAAACTGAATTGACTTCATAAATATTTTAGCTTATAATGTAGTAGAGTTTCTATTGAGATGTGATTTGAAAACTTTTGTCTTTTCAAAGTACCCTAAGTATTGATGTTATTTAATTATATACAACTCTTTATGGCTTGTTTTGGGTTTTCTTGGCAAATATACTGGAATGATTTGCCATTTCCTCTCCAGCATATTTTTAAGATGAGCAAATTTGGGTAAATAAGGTTAAATCATTTGTTTAGGGTCATCCAGCTAAGTATCTGAGTGTGGATTTGAACTCGCCTCATCCTGACTCCCGGCCTAATGCTCTCACTGCATTGATTTTAATACAACATTGCCTAACTGGTTCAGTGGTTGCCTGTTCTAAGTTCACTTATTTTTCCTTAGGTCGAAATATATGGGGATTAAAGATAAGTATTATGATTATCAGTTAGTTAAATTTCTTACTTGTTTTTGTTGCACAGTTATATTGTATCTTTAAATTTTGCAACATCTCACCACCTAGGCCTTGTGTTTAAAGATTATATATATTCCTTGTGATAATATAAACCTTCATACCAGAAAAGAAATATAATTGTAAAGGAATAGATCTTTATGAAAATTAATAAAGTCTTTCTAAGGATTAAGTGGTCCCTGTTGTTGAATTATTGAAGTTTTTATTAGTAGGATTGTGCAATATAAATAAAATTAAAATGAATGTTCAGCAGATGACTTTGTTTGGATAACTCCCTTTCTGCTTTTTCATAACCAAGGTAAATAATTTGTAAATTATATTTATGAAGCTAAAATGAATAAAGAAATATTATCATTAGATAATAGAAAGTTCTTTTGTTTATATTGCATCATAAATCTGGACAATTTTAGGTTAATCTGAAATTTGTATCTTAATGGAAATATAGAGATATGGGTTTAGAAAACAAAACAAATCCTTGGGATCTTTTTCATATGTGGTTTAAAGCATACTGGTCATATGAAAATGAACTAAAAATAATCATATGTAAAAAAAGGTTAACGTTGTTTTAACAAAAATTATTGCATCACCTAGTATAATAAATTGAAAAAATTAGCAGAGATAGAAATATTATTTTATAATATTAGTATTTAGTATTCTACTGAACAGTCAAACTGATGATAATGAAATATTTGTCCAAGTGGTTGAATGTTTTTTTATTCTAACCTTGGTTATTTCTTCTTAGATAGAAAGATGAGGAATAGAAATTTGGGTAAGAAGGGTAAGAAAACATGAGTAGACAAGAATGAGTGAAAGAGTTAGCATATAATCTCTCTGCTTAGTACTTGTATTGAATATGTTTCCTGAGATCTTCTGCAAGATCATCCTAGACATTAACACCTGAGAAAATAAAGGAACTTCAACTACAAATTTCAAACAATAGTATTTTGTGGGGGGTTTTTAGGCTCTCATTTTTATTTTTCTAATTCAAATACACTTTATTCACCAAATTTTCACCACTTATTGTATACTCATTGCCACTTAACCAAACACTTATTGTATACCTATTTTCACTTAGCCTTGCACTGAAGTAACAATCTCACTACGTCTCAGATCTATCAACTATAAAATGAGATTAAAGTAAATAACCCCTAATGATCATGTAATAAGATCAAAGTATACATGAAGGGGGATAAATTCAAATGAGAAGCACCATGACATAATGGAAAGAGAGTTGTTCTGGCAGTCAAGAAATCTTAGGTCCAAGTTCCACCTTGGATGCATATTGGCTATAGGACTTTAGGAAAATCATTTAATCTCTTAGTGTTTTTGGAAGTTCTTTTAACATTGTAAATTGCAGAGATGTTTTTACATTGATAAAGGAAATTGTTCACTGGTAGTTCCCTATACTAATGAAAACAGAGCCAGGTCTTTTTCTTATGATGAGAATAAACTGCCTTAATTCTATGTTTTTTGTCAATATGAGAATTGGTCCATCAATACAAATCATAATCTTTCTATAAATTAGAGCCTGAAACTTCTGAGGTTTCAAGAATATAAGTGACTTGCTCATGTTGAAATAGCTAGTGAGTGTCATAGATCCTATTAATACCTATTTAACTTCTTAACTTTTGTCTTTATGTCACAGATTCTTATAAAACATCTTTTATGTGGAGACCAGTATAGAGTTATGCTCTCATTGGTGTAGAAAATTCCAAGTGAAGAAACTCCTTGCACTGATGCAGATCTGAGTCTCATCTAAACCTTAAGGATTTCTTAGAGAGGTATCTGAGAGGTTGTACACATTCTCCTCCCTCCTCCCCTATCTTTCCAGTTTTCCCATATTTTACATTCCTGTTCATATATTATTTCATCTAGTGACACTGGCCTCCTTGCTGATCTTCAAACAAGTCTTTCCTAGCATTTCCCCTAGCTGTCCCCCATTTCTGTAATGCTATCCTCCTCATATCTGCCCCCTGGCTTCCTTGGCTTCATACAAAATCCATCTAAAATCCCATCTTCTACAAGAAGTCTTTATGTTCTTCTTTAATTATAGTGCCTTACTTCTGTTTATTATTTCTTATTTATTCTGTAATAACTTGTTGAAAATAGTTGTTTGTAAGATGCCTTCCCAAGAGACTGAGAGCTCCTGGAGAGCAGGAATTATATTTTATATTTCTTTGTTTCCCCAGTGTTTTGAACAGTGTAGCATATAGTAGGTGCTTAATAACTTTTTATTGACTATTATTGACCAGTTCAGTCATGATTACATCCTTAAAATTTGTCAAAGATAAGATTCAAATCTACATTCTTTTTACTCTTATACTGATCATGTTTCCATTCACCGTCATCTATACTTTTGAGTATTCTATAATATTTATGTTAGACATACTTTGGAGTAATCCCATTAAAATATCATATACATTTAAAGTGATATACTAAGGAAATATTAATACTAATCTTTTCTTCATTGTATTAGTACTGGGCAATAGACTCTCCAACTTATTTGCATATTTCATACTTTTCATCAGCAAAGTCCAAGGGCTACTCTTAAGTAGATAGTAATTAATTTTTCTTATTAGAAAATAATAAGAAAGACATAAAGATGTTATTTCTTTGTTTATTTGTGATTAATGATTGCTGTGAAATTTGGGATTCATGTGTTGACTGAGCCATAAAATGTTATTTCCATACTGTTTCAT
This sequence comes from Myrmecobius fasciatus, assembly GCA_023553655.1. Classification (NCBI taxonomy): domain Eukaryota; kingdom Metazoa; phylum Chordata; class Mammalia; order Dasyuromorphia; family Myrmecobiidae; genus Myrmecobius; species Myrmecobius fasciatus. The sequence goes on from JAJPUD010000438.1 coordinate 301,159, forward strand.
TGAGTTGTAGATTTAAGTTGTTTCTACCTATCAAATCCATTCTAGCTTTCATCAAGGTTATGATCTACAATGTAGTTGTACTATTGCATCCATTAGGGACATGACACATTTCCTACTTCTCCAAATAAGCTAGAATATTTCATAATGATTTTTTTCTTAGCAGCCAGACAAGCCAATAAATCATTCTAATATTACTTGAGATCTAATTTATAGGTTCATCAATCCTATTGATGTGAATATAATGTAATTTTACCAAAAGTATGGAAATATTCATAAATGTTTTTTTTTCCTTTATAGAAACAGAAATAATTCTGATGTCATCTAGATAAAACCCTGCTTTTAGCTGGAACTGTTCATGAAATTATGCTTTGAAAAGGCTATTTCCTTTATTTCTTTTTGAACAACAGAAGCATTGATATAAGCAATCTAATAAGCATAAGTGGAAGTACTGATAGAATGGGAAATTCCTTTCCCTCTCTTGCAACTAGGAAACTAGTGGAGAGAGCATGATGGAATGATATTGTCCTACTTCCCATGAAGATAGATAAAGTGACTAGCCAGAGATAGAATGATGTATATATTCCTGCCATGCAGGCAAAAGAAAGTCCATTGACAAAGAGTGGGAAGTAAATTTAAAGAAGAAAATGTAGGAACATTACAGGGAGCTTACACAATAAGTTAAATTTTTTCCCCAAATTTATGTAAGAAAAATTAAAAGTAGAGTACATAATCTTTGAACAAGATGCTCTATAGCTGGATTCTGGACATTTCTCCTGACTGTCCCCCAGATCTGGAATACTCTTCTTCCTCATCTCATTTATCTATAGCTAAAATCCTAGATTCTAAAGGAAGTCCTTTTTTGCCTTCTTTTTGTAAGTTATTTCCTATTTATCATGCATATAGCTTTTTAAATCTGGGTTTCTTTGGGCATGTGAAGTTCCAACATGGAGTTGTTCTTGAAGAACTATTTTGAAGCCTGCTATATCCTCTACTCCGTGAGTGTGATGGCCTTTTTGATTGTCTGCCTGTTATCTTTAAAGCTTGAAGGACTGATCAGTTCTCTCATTCTCTCTCTTTCACTATTTTTGGTTGTATAATCTATCAGGTAATTTTTGTTTGCTGTGCTCAGAATAGATGCCATCAGTTAGATGGTAAGAGAAGAAGAACTTATTTTCTCCTACTTACCTCCTTTTTACCCTAGAGTAATAAAAAAGGAACGTTTTAAAGCTAAATTATGAAGGAGAACAATGTAAGGATAAATTCACTTCTTGGAGCAGATTACAATCTTACAAAATGACACAGAGAATGCAAAATTCACTTATCTTTTCCATCACAGAAGATAATCTGCAAACTACAAAAGAATAAGAGGGATATAGTTTAGGGAATCCTAGGGATCTCTACTATCTGGTGGAGAAGAAGTTTCTATTGGTAATACTTTTCAATTCACCATAATGAGTAATAGAGGCATTAATCTTTAAAAGACAAAAGTTTCAGCAATTATGAGAATAATTGAAAAAAAATACAAAACTCAAGGTAATTCTTACAGAATTCTTATAGAATTACAAAGCACTCAGTCACTTTTAGCTCTTAGAGGTTAGTTCTATGCCCTAAATCTTCTGCTTCAGTTGCCATCACTCACTTCTCATACAACTCTGTGATTCGTATCTTTATGACACTTTTAGGCTATTTTTTGGAAGGATCTTTGATAGTAGATTATGTGGCTACCAATTTGCCACAAAACTTCCACTCCCAAAATCTTTTTTTTTTCCAATGTGCTATAATCCTTTTAGCTAGCCATAGTACTTTCATTCAGAGATGGTTAAACTGTAGGAAAATTATTCTTATATAATCATATAAATATATGAAGCTAACAAAAAAAGATTACTTCAATAGATGGGGGAAAATCCTTTTACAAAATATATGATTTACATTTAAAAAAAGCCTTAAAAATTATAGGCATGTATGAGAACTTCTTTACTTATTATCAAAAAGCACATTCTGATACACATCTTGCCACTGAACTTATATGACAATAGAGGAAAGAGTGAGACTAGTGACTTTGCACAGCCTCTTTCATTTAAATCCAGTTTACTTTCATGTCATGGCATCACCTTCCTGATGTCATGGTCCTCTTTGAGAATAAAGGACAAAGAACAGTATTTCAATCAAAAGTTTTGTGCTGTATGCAATGCAAAAAGACTTAAAGCTTTACCTGTTTAAACAAAGCAAAAATATGCCCTTTATCTTCACTATTACTTGACATAATTCCAGAAATACTAGCTATAATAATAAGAGAACAAAATTAAAGGTATAAATATCAGCAAAGATGAGACAGAACAAAGCACTGAGGTATTTTGTACTAGCAGAGATAGTCCACAACTATTTTCTTCATTATTAATCCAATTCTTCCTTCTAGATCAAAAACTATAAATAATCTTATGAGAAAATATATACATATTAATAACATATTTTTACTTTATTTTTTAAAAAGATGATACTTTCACTTTTTCTCTCACTTTATAGCAATTACTTCCAGTTTCCTTATTAAGCTTTTCTTTATTTATGAGGGATGGAATCAATTTTACAAGCTGTTGTTTTTGTGCTATTTGTACCTTCCATATCCTAATAAATAAATCCAGATTTCACTCAGATTTCACTCAGGTGGGAGTTAGGGAAATATTTTGTTTCTTTGGTTTCAATTGATATCTTGTACCATTTTGTCAATTTTGAGCCCAGAATTTGATTCCTAGTTTAGTCTTCTTTTAATGACAATACCAAATCCAAAAATTCATATATGTATATTTATAAATATAATTTTATATTATATATACACAGATAAATGCATATGTATACATATACAGCTACACACAGAGACACATATATACTTTCATCCTTCATTTTACAGATCAAAAACAACAACAGCAACAAACAACTCAAGGCTCAAAAATGCCATTCAATAATAGGAGCACATTACCTGGAACTAGAAGAGACCTTAGAGATCATCTAATTCAACCCTCATTTTATAGGTAAGTCTTTCTATCTCTAGACCAGTCACCATGGTGATATTGATTTAGACTTGTTACAAAGGCAGAAAATGGTTAAGGGACTTATTCAGGGCAAAGTCATGGTTGCAGAGGTAAATCTACAGCCCATGTATTTAGAACTATTGTCTGTGATTCTTTGAGAAAAGCCCAGCCATACTGTGTGCAGGCAGAAACAGGCATCTTGATCAGCTTGGTAAAAGACTTGTTATAAAATAGAGATTCAATCTCATGAACATCTGTTAAACTTTGTTCTTAAGACTAATTTTTATATATGTTAACAATGGGAAGAAAACCTCTCTTCAGCCCCCAACTGTATTTTGCAGAGTGCTGATTAGAACAGCTGCAAACTTAAATCAAATCAATGAGACATGTACTATCTCAGTCACTTAGAATTTCATCATAATTCTCTCTATCCTCAGACCCATTACCATACATCTATTGAAATATAGATATATTTCAGTTTTATTCACTATAGTGGAACTCCTAGAGGGAGAGTTTTAGACACTCTATGACTGCACTAAGGACCGTTTTTTTTTTAAGGTAAAAAGAAAAAGACAAGAAAGGCAAAAATAAGAAAAAAAGCTTTTTAAATAGCATCCTGACACTAAAGTCACTAACAGTATCACCTTTGCACATTAACATTTGTGGAGAAATCAAAGTACTAAAAAAAACAAGTCAGGAGTAGAACACCTCCTGCCTATGAGAAAATGACAATTTGAGGAGTGTTGACATTTTCTGAACACATAAAATTGTTTCTAAACCTCCAAATTAACCTTCTGTCAATATACAGAGGCCCAGAGAACAACAGTGTTATCCAGTGAGAAAAGGCAAATGAGAAACAGTCAAAAGCAAGGTAGAGTCCCTTGCTTAAAAACATACAGAACATTCTGAGCATTGCTTATTTTCTTCTAGAAAATAAAAAGATAGGCCTCTTTCTTCCATGGAGTTTCAAGGACATTATAGAGGCAATCTAATCTAGAAATATGGGGGAGGGAGGTAATTTTCTATGTACACATGAAAAATCATAGACTTTAAGAATCAGAAAAGGCAATGAACATTCACTATCCCAGATGTCTTATTTTATTGATGAGGAAATTGAAGCTTTAAAAGGTTCAGTCCTTTTCTCAGTCACATAAGTAATTATCAGAAACTAAGCTAAAATCCAGAATGCATGACTTCTTGGTCCAATGCTTTTTTACTACCCCATTTTTCACCTATGTTAAAATTACAAAACATTGGGGGAGGCAGAGCCATGATGGTTGAATAAAGGCAGGGATCTCTCCAGATTCTCCCCAAACTCGCTCCAAATTCCTTTAAATAATACCTCTAAATAAGTTTTAGAATATCAGAACACACAAAAAGATGGAGCAAAACATTTTCTATCTGAAGACAACTTAAAAGGTCAGCAGGAAAGATCTGTGGCACAAAGATGGAGTCCAATGTGCAGTCTTGGCCCCAACCCCAGTCCAGTGACCCAGAACCAGCAAAGCAGGAAGAATAGGCCTTGGGTTTTTGCATAAGTGGCAGTACTGGATGCTTCCAGACATCTTGGGCAAGAGACAATGAATATAATTTGGAAGGCCAGCAGGAAAGGTCTGTCAGTAGGGTGAGAGACTTGGGAAACCAGGAGTGGGCATGGGTGGTCGGTGCAAAGGCAGAGTTCCAGAGAAACTCACAGGAAGTTTCTTTTCTAGCACTGAGGAAGCACTTTGTTGCTTTAGCACACCAGAACTTATAGCCACAGGGAAGTAATCCTTATAGTTCCAGGACAGAAAAAAGAATACTTATGTTCAGATTTGAAAGAGTGTACTATTCACTTGAAAATAGAGACCTATTTTAACAAAGAGGTAAAAGGCAAATAATAGGTTGGGAAAATGAGGAGAAAACAGACAACAGAAAAATATTCTGACAATAGAAAGTCACTATGGCATAAAGGAAGATAACACATACTTAGAAGAAGATAACAAAGTCAAAGCAAACCCATCCAAAACCTCCAAGAAAAATAAGAATTGGTTCAAGTCATAAAAAAGCTCAAAAAGGATTTTGAAAATTGACTAAGAGAAAAAGAGGAAAAATTGGGAAGAGAATTTAGAGTGATGCAAAAGGAAAAATAAAAAGCTAATATGAAGGGGAAGATGCCTTAAAAAGCAAAATTTCCCAAATGGGAAAGGAAGTAGAAAATCTCACTGAGGAAAAGAAATTCCTTGAAAATTAGAATTGAGCAAATTTTCCCAAAAATGAAAAAATTTCTCTGGAGAAGGTTGAATTTCTCAAATGTATAGGGAACTGAGTCAAATTTGTTGAAAAAAAAAGAGCCATTCTTCAATTGATAATTTATCAAAAGATATGAATTTTGACCAAAGAGCTATAAAATCATGCATATCCTTTGACCTAACAATATCACTACTAGGCATGATTCCCAAAATAATTTTTTTCAAGGAAAAGGACCTACATATACAAAAATATTTATGGCTTCTCTCTACTCAGGGCAAAAAATTGGAAATTAGGGGGATGCCTATCAATTAAGGAATGCCTGAATAAATTGTGGCATATGCTTATGTTGGAGTATTATTGCTCTGTAGGATTATGAGTTGGATGTTCTCAGAAAAATACTGCAGTAAGTACCCCGGAACTGGAAAGTACTCTAGAACTTAAGCAAAGTGAAATGCACTATGTATAAAATAACAGCAATGTTGTGGGATGATCAGCTGTGAATGACTTTGCTATATTCAGCAATATAGTGATCCATGACTTATAGTGAAAAATGCTATGCATATCCAGAGAAAGAACTGATTGTGTCTGAATGCAGATTGAAGCATACTTTTTTTAACTTTATTTTTCTTGAGGAATTTTTTTGGGGAAAGGATCTATATTTTCTTTCACAACATGACTTTTATGGAGATGTTTTGCATAACTTTTCATGTACCTTCTTCAAGGGGGTTGGAGGTTGGGAGTAAGGGAAAGAATATGAAACTCAAAGTTTTAAAAATAAATATAAAAATGTTGCATGTAACTAGAAAATAAAAATATTAAATATAAAAAGAAAAAAATTACAAAACATACAGTATGTTTTTGGTATTCTTACCCTATCCCTTTCAACACTATTCTCCTACTTCCCCCCCTCTTCTTCACTAGAAACCTGTTCAAGTTATTGTTGGCTACACAACTCCTTTTACTTCAATAATGGTGTCTAAGACTATCTTCCTTCCCAAAGCCCATATTATAAAATTACTTGCTTTTTATCCCATCCAATTATCAGTTAAATTGTTCCCCGCCCCCCAACTATGTAATCACATCCCCTTTACTAATGCTTTATCCTGCTTCTCTTCCAAAATGACAACTGATGGTTAACCTATTTATAATGGCTCCTGGCTGATTACAATGGTATTTATAATGGAACAACATCTCTGTAAAGTTGCTGGTACTTTGGGGGGAATCATCCTATAAGATTTATGGAGAATATGGACATGCATTACATAGGATGAGACAGCATGGGTGCATTTTTGATTCGCATCTAAGATGAAGTACTCACATAGATAAGATATGAATTGTCTTCTTTTCCTCACCCTCAAATCTTTTATTTTTCTTAGCATGGCTGACATTGGAGAGGATCAATAATTTAATTAACAAGTAGAGGAATTTATACTAAGGTCTGAATGATGTCATCACTCCTGAAGAACAAAGGAATGAAGGATCTTGTGAGACCAAGAGTTATTAACATTTTAAAGGAAAATTTAAGTGAATCTTTGTTAGCAAAATATGTGTAAATTATATAGTAAGAACATAGGGTGATATTTGATAGGATCATAGATTTAGAGTTTGTTGAGATATCAAAGATTATTGAGTCTAAACTCCTCATTTTAGTGATGAAGGAACTGGTGACCATAGAGGTAACTGGAATTTCCCAGGATTTGGAATTTATTTCTGAGATAGGATTTGAAGCCATGTTTTTGTAAATCCAAGCATTGTTTTTTTTTTAAGTCCTCAATAATAATATTTCCAGGTAGGAGAACTGGTATATAATATAGAGAACAAATAAACATTTTACCATATTGAATTATAAGCAAAATATATCAGTGGTTACAATTTAATAACCAGCTCAGCTTATTTTGTTTGTGACAGTGCAGTTTTTACCACACATTACATAATAAAGCCAGACCTATTTTTTTAAAAGGGAAGCCAGCCAGATAAGTTCCAATTCAGACATTATAAAAATTCAAAAATAGAAGCAAATTCAACATAGAATTTAATAGCTCCATAGCTCATAAACATTGAAACTTGAATATATAAAAAGAGACATGATGAATACAGCTTTGGCATGCTACTTAAGGACATTTATGAAGTCACTCTTAAAGTACTAATTCCCACCAGCGTTGATATTTTTCCCACCTCTCAATTCTATTATGTACTTTGATTATATTAAGAAGTACATCATCCCATAATTATCTAAGCAAGAATTACATAAAATTTTTATCTTGTTATGAAAAATAGGTTCTGTTTTTCTATTGTTGTTCTTTCTAGTTCAGACATTTGGGAGTCAACTAGTAAGAGGTGTTTTCTTACAATACAGCATGGCTTAGTTCAAAAGATCTTCCCTCTTTCCCTTCCCTTTTTTCTGCCTCCCTCCACCCCTCACTTTCTTTCTTAGGTTGAATTGTTACAGATCTGATGGGTTCCTTGCCTAGTTATCTCTAGACCAATGACAAATAACTATCAAGCCTTAGTATGCAATTAACAAATGGGAATAGTAGAGTAAAAGAAAGGATAGAAAAGGAGGGGAAAAAAGAAAATTTGGTAGCAGTAGGAAACTGACAAGTGAAGTAGAGAGAAAAGCAAAGGAAAGCAAAGAAGTAGGAGATGGAAAAAGAAAAAGTAGGGAGAAAATGAGGAAATAGGAATTAGGAGAAGGAATGAATGGAGGAAACAAGCATTATTAAGTGCCTAATATGTTCCAAGAATTGAACTAAGTGCATTACAGATATCTCAATTGATTATGACAATAGCTTTATGAAAATTTTACATTTTACAGTATTCCCATTTCACAGTTGAGGAAACTATGACAGAAGTTAAGTAATTTACCCAGTGTCACACAGTTAATAAGAATCTGAGGGAGGATAAGATCTCTGGACCTAGCACTCTGTCCACTCTGCCACCTAATTTCTAGGAAAAGAGTAAAAGAAGAAAAATGGGAATATGAGGGAAGTTACTGAACAGGAAATAAAAAAAATAGGAAAAGAGAGGAAGAGAAGATGAAGAAGAAATTGGGTAGAATTTATAAAATAAAATCCATGATAGGACAGATGGTATCCTTTAAAAATCAAAAGGTTACTACTAAAATTTAAAATGCAAGTTAATTCTTTCCCTATTGATTCATTGACTATTCATATGCTGTCTGACTCAAAAGTTATTTCAATTAATTTTAGTAAAGCAAATAAATGACCTTACCAAATAAAATGGTAGAATTATAAGATGAGAGTATCTAAATGGCACAGTTGAGAAAATGCTGAGTCTAAAGTCAGGGAGGTTTTTTTTTTTTTTTTTTGAGTTCAAATGCAGCTTCAGATATTTACTAGCTGTGTGATCCTGGGCAAGTAACTGAATCCTGTTTTCTACAGTTTTCTCATCTACAAAATGAACTGGAGAAGGAAATGGCAAACTATTCTAGTAATTTAGCCAAGAAAACCCCAAATTAGGATGACATAGTCTGATGTGGCTGGAAAAAAATAACTGAACAACAATCATCATAAGATGAGCTAGATTTGCCTTTGCTTCTTTTACTTTTAATGATTTTCTTGCTCATGATGTCTATAGATGAAAGACAAGTAGGTAGGTTGGAATGAGCATTCATTGATGCAATGGAATTTAAGGGAAGATTTAGTTTAAGTGATGAGTTGAATATGAAGTTTAATAAAAAAATCATTTTATTATAAGAAGAACTGGCATTCATTATTAGGTATCCACTATACAGAAGAATACTTTATGTGAAGATAAAAATTCCCAAACCAAAACTGTCTCTTTCTCTAGGAGCTTGCATAGAAATGTAAGCAATAAGAATGACTAAGTAATTGCCAAACATAATTTTGAGAGGGAAAATATGCTAATATTAAATGGGGGAAATTAAGGTGGAGGAAGAAGGTAAAGTCTAAGATGTTTTTGAAACAAGTTAGGGATTTTAGAAGAAGATGGGACTTGAAAGTACATTGTATTCTTAAGGAATTATTGATACAAAGGCATGAATGTGAAATATGGAATGTTAAAAGAGAATAGGCCAATCTAAATTAATCAGAAAAAATTAAAAATTAATATGAAATAGAATTGGAACGATAGGACAGGAGCAAGATTATGGAGGACTTTAAATGCCACATTGAAAATTTAATAAATTAGTCTTGGAAGCAATTGACAATTTTGGAAAAAAAGTTGACATAGTCAGATCTGTACTATAGGAATATCAATTTGACAACTCTTTGGAGGATGGCATGCAAAGGGAAAAGATTAATCTTGAAGTTAGTAGGCAAAAACCAAATTTAAAGCTATTATGATAGTTCATTGGAGAAGTAATGAACTTAAACCAGGGCAGAAGTTGCAGGAATGGAGGAACTAATATGAGTGAGGTAAAATGAACAAGACTTGGCAACTAGCTAATAAGAAATGGGAAGAGCCAAGGATAACACAAACTTTCTGAAGTAAGTTTGTGAAGCTGGAAAGAATGGTGGGTAGTACCATCAGTAGAACACTGGAACTTTGAAGAACAGATTATTTTTGTAGGAAATACAATGTCCATTTGAGGCACATTAAGATCAAGAAGTTTATAGAATATCCAGGTAGAGATGTCAAGCAGATAGAGCAGGTAAAAGATTTCACTCAGGAAAAACAATGGCAATTAATTTGGAAATCATATGTACAAAGATGGTCATTGAATTGATGAATATCTGTTGGATGAGAGTATCATCCCTGGAGCTGATGATATTCCCAAGTAAGGGAATACCCATAAAGAGAAAATAAGAGGGTTATAATAGAATTTTAATGATACTGATATTTACCAAAGAAAGTTGAAGATTAAACAATAGCACCTGAGAAAAGATAGTCAGAGAGGGAGAATGTAAACAAAGACAAACAATTCATGGAAGCTAAAAGAAAAGGAATTACTCGGGGATTGGAGTTGGATCTCAATATCAACTGCAACAGAGAAATCAGGAAGGATGATGAATGAGTAAAGGACACTGGGCTTATTAATTAAGAGATTGGAATTTGTAAAAGAAAGAGACACACAAAAAGTCAAAATAAGGTACTGAAGTAGAATCTATTTGGCTTGAAAGGTTAAAAAAAACAAGCAGGGGGTAGCAATCGATCTCAGACAAAAGAAAAGCAAAAATATATCTAATTAAAAAGAATAATCAGGGAAACTTCATCTTGCTAAAAGAAGTAATATCAAACATTTTAGAACAAATTTTTCCAATAAAGGACTTATTTATCAAATATAGAGGAAATTGAGTCAAGTTAATATTTAAAAGAATCTATTCTCCAACTTATAGTTAAAGGAGCTGAATAGACAGTTTTCAAGAGGGAAGATTAAAACTATAGCCATAAGAAAAAAATTCTCCCAAGGCAATCCCAATAAACTTTAGATAGAAAACACCACCTGCATCCAGAAAGAAAAACAATGGAGATTGAATATAAATCAGCACATGCTATGTCCATTTTTTCTGGCTTTTTATTCTCTTGTGTTTTTTCCTGATTTTTCTCTCCCAATATGATTAATAAAGAAATATGAATTTAAAAAGTTAATATATATGTATAACCAGAAAAAACAATAAAAATTATGAGTAAAAACGATCATAAATCAGAACTCTGTTTCAGTATATTTGAATGGAAAAAGAGGCCCTTCAAAGAACACCTTAATAATGAAATTTGTTTTCATGAAATAGATCATTTTAAAGATATTTTATTTTATACTAAAGTTTAAATTATTTTTAATATTATTTGTTGTACATGATAAATATGGAAATGTGAAAAGAATTGCACATATTTAACTTAGATCACTTGCTCTCTTGGGGAGAGGGGAGTTAAGGGACAGAGGGAAAAAATGGAACACAAAATATTACAAAAAATGAATGTTAAAGACTATTTTATATGTATTTGGAAAAAATAAAATATTGTAAATCGGGGGGGAACACAAAAAATTCTCTGAGTCACTATTGATTAAAAAATTAAAATGAAAACAATTATGACATACCATATTTCATCTATTAGACTGACCAACATGATAGAAAAAGAAAATAAGAAATGCTAGAGAACCCATGGGAAAGTAGATACACTTAAATAGCATTGGTGGAATTATGAATAGTCCAACTATTTTGGAGAACAATTTGGAGATATGCCCAAAGGGTTACAAAATTGTAAGTACCTTTGATTCATTAATACTACTATTTGGTCAGTATCCCAAAGGGATCAAACTAAAAGGATAAGGATCTATATATACAAAAGTATTTATAACAGTTCTTTTTGTAGTAGTAAATAATTGGTAATTGAGAGGATGCCCATCAATTCGGGAAAATTGCTGAACAAGTTGTGACATATGATTGCTTTGGAATATTGCACCATAAAAAATGACAGAAGATGTTTTCAGAAAATCCTGGGAAGACCTATGTGGACTGATTCAAAGTAAAGTGAGCAGAACCGAGAGAATATCATACAGAGTAACAGCAATATTGTAAAGTCAATCAACTATAAAAGACAGCTACTCAGATGAAGATGATGATCCAGGATAATTATGAAGGTTTCATGATAAAAAAATGTTACCCACTTCCACAAAGGGAATTGACAAATTGTGAGTGCAAACTGAAATAGAATTGTGTGTGTGTGTGTGTGTGTGTGTGTGAGACATAGCTAACATGGAAATATGTTTTGAATTGATTTCATATGTATAATTGATGTCTTATTGTTTACTTTGTTGGTGGGTAGGGGAAGGAATGAAGTGAGGGAGAGAATTTGGAGCCCCCAAATTAAAAGAATAAATAGAATATTTTCTTAAAAGGGGATCATTGGAGACATCTCAGAGAAAATGCAATCAATCAAGTCATGAAATCAAAAGCTATTTGAAGCAATTGAAAAATGAGTATAAAATTCTGAAATAAATAGTTAAAACAAATTTTAAATGAATATGACTCTTTGAGGAAGAAGAATTATAATTTAAGGAAATGGCAGGGTGAAGAGAAAGCTTTGTAAAACTAGGAGAGATATTGGTATATATACATTTGACACACCTACCTACTTATATAATGTATATATACATATATATGTAACATATACATACATATACATAAATAGAAAGATAAATAGATAACTAGACATAGATGGTAAAAAAGAGCCAGATAATAAGCAAATATTGAAGATTAGGGGAAAAAAGGGTATGATTGATGAGAAAGGCTCCCAGGAAAGATGAGAGAGCAGAGGAGAAGATCAAGAGCATAAGTGGAAGAATTAGCTTTGGTAAAGAGAAGGCCTATTTCTTATCAGCAATATGCAATATGAAACAGTCAGGAAAAAATATAAGGCTTGTTATTCAGCAAGGAAAACTCACTTCAAATAAAACAATAGAAATTAAATATGAAGCAAGTTGGCATGGTTGGGCTACTCTCCTGGATCACATTGGACAGTGCCGGTAACTCAGTTTGCATTTTGATAAATAAATACAGAATTGTCAGTACTACAACAAAGAAGCAAGAGTTACAAGTATAGCTGATAGTATATGTTTCAACTAATCAAACACAGGATTAAGCATGAAGGGAGGAAAAAAGAGAACGTGAGTTGGTATGTATTCCTTTAAGCTTTGGGAATTACTTTACTATCCATTATCTCCTTTGAGGCTCACAACAGCTTTGTATGAAAGAAATACTATAATTGTCCCAATCATAGAATTGTGAAAACTAAGACTAAGAAAAATTTAGTGATTTTCTCATAGTCACACAACTAGTATAAGTCAGAGGAGAGATTTGAACCCATGTTTCTCTTCATTGCAAGACAAATATTCTTCTGCCCTCAACATAAAAATATGTAGGAAGCCCTTAAAATTCTAAAATATGAAGATTTAATCAAAATCATTAATGCCATGCCAAACAGATCATATTTACCTTTAATAAAATATCAGATATTATGCTACTGAATATTGACTTATTTGTGGAGAGAAATGGTAATGTTTTGTTAATTATTTCATAGGTCAATTATTTCATAGAATCAGGTACTCTCACACACCTCTCATTTCAAAATAGCCTCTTCCTCTGACAAAAGTTGAGATAATAGATTTGAAAACTGTTTCATGCCTTTACTTACTACTGGTCTGTGTACATCCCAGAAGGCTCGTTCTTGGCTATCAAGAATCTTCCTTTCTATCTTGTCTCTTTTCTTGTCAACTCTGTAAACAACATAGAAATAAGAAAAAACACCCCACTAATTATGATACTTCTTATTTTTGTTGTTTTATAATACTTCTTTTGCAAGGGAAAAACCTCCCAAATGTGCACAAATAAATGTGATTCACAAATACTCACTTTGCTTGTGCTTCTGCTTGCATAAAAATAAACTCCCACTTCCGGGCAAATGCTCGTTGCAGTCTAGCCAAGCTTTCCTGAAAACACGGCACAGGTTAAGAAGATTTAAGACCATATTTTTCTGCTACAGATTACTAACAGTTAGTGTTATTTGAAAAGCCAAATGTACAGTTATTATTAAAATGATTCATGTATGCATGTAAGCCTTAATTTAAGCTATTTTCTTTTATAAAATTACCATCATTAAAATAGTGACTTTTAAAAGTATAATTAAAAACCTGCAGTATACATAAAGATCTTTTTGTTTGTTTGTTTGTTTTCAGAATTATGCTAGGAAGCACTATAGAAATATAATCAATGTATCTGTCAGTGCTTTCACTTTCCATCAAAGATAGAAATTAACTCTGACTATAGATTAGATTACAAGCCAGGACACCAATTTTCTGGCATGCAATCAAAGGCTGACCTTTGTTTATACTCTTTTTATCATTCCTTGCCTCAGTTTCAATTATCTCTAACTTGCTTAATATCTGAAAAGAAAGAAATCGGGTTCTTGCTAAAGTTTTTCTGTTGACAAGGCCATTTCCCCCACCATAAGGATCTTTAAGTCCAACTTGGCAGTGTGATAGTGGAAGGAATACTAGATTTAGAGTCAGAAGACCTGGATTCAGATCCTGTCTTTGCCATTTACTGCTTGGGCAGGTCGCTTAAATCTCTGGATCTCAGTATTCTCAACTAAAAAATGAGGAGTTTAGACTAAATACCTTTTAAGTTCCCTTCTGGCTCTAAATCTATGAACTTCTGATCTCAGTCAACTAACATTAACTTACTATGTGTCACTACTGCCCTCAAGGAACTTCATAGTCTGACGGGACAGACAACATTCAAATTATTATATACAAAGACTATACACACAGAATAAATTGAGGGTTTGATCGCAGATATCTGCACAGTACATGAAACACAGCAACCACTAAATCCATCTAGTCACCTCATTCCAGCACAGTTGCTTATTTTGTAGAGACTCATCAGACTGATGGATGGGATTAGAGATGGCAGGATGGGGCACATTTGACAAACTCCTTACACCGTCTGATTGCAATTCCAGCAACACATGAAGGTGTAAAGTGAAACAAGTACAAGCTAAGGCACCTGTAATCCATTGCTATTTACTTAAAGTCTTCATTTATTTGATGCTCTAGAGAAGGTCTAAGGTTAGTTACTTACAGCTTCATAATCTGCTAGCTCCAGTCGGGCTTTATTTTGCATTGTTCTCTTGCACAGGTAAACAGCTGAAAAAACAAGGACAAGAATCAATCATTTCCCACCTGTCTCTTTAAACCAAGAATCAATTGATAAGACTAAAATAATTTCATTGTACTCAGAAATGTAGCTTGTATTTTTTTTTTCCTTTCATCAATTGAAGATAGCTTATGGCACCTTGAGTAGAGCTTTTTGTCTAAAATCTAGAAATATTGAGTTCTCTGGTCTCCAACACTTACTAATTGTATGATTCAAGACAAGTCACTTAAACAGTTTCAGTTTATTCAATTGTAAAATGGAGATAATATTAGCAATCATTTCTCAGAATTGTTGTGAGGTTTAAATGAAATATTTATAAAAAATATTTAGTGCATTTCCTGACACATAGTAGATATTATGTAGATTCTTATTCCCTTAAATCCCCACAATTATGGTTTCTGATACATTGATTTTTCATTGAATTTATTAAGAACCTATTATATTCCAAACATTGTGTGAGATACTAGGAATAAAAAGAAAAAATAAAACAGCCCTAATCCTCAATGTGCTTACATTCCAAGAAACAAATAACAAAACATTTATTTACCAGAGGTCAGACATAATGATAGTATTCATCAATTCATTAAAAAAAAAAAACATTTATATAGGGGCAGCTAGGTGGTGCAGTGGATAGAGCACCAGCCCTGAAGTCAGGAGGACCTGAGTTCAAATCTGGTCTCAGACACATAACAGCTGTGTGACCCTGGGCAAGTCACTTAACCCCAATTGCCTCAGCAAAAAAAAAAAAATTATATAATATTGAAAATTCATAACAGAACTGGCACGTTTGCTAATGCACGTATGAATGTAGAGAGCCAGATTGGTTTAGTGGATAGAGAACAGGACACAAAACCAGAACAACTTCCATGGTATGTTATCAGTGTCCCGGACAAATTACTTCCCATCTTAATACTCTAAGATACTCCCTAAAACTGTAAGTTACACAGGACATACCAACCTTCATTGAAAAACCATGTTTCTTCTCCTATATCAATGAAAGTATAGATCCGATCTCTATTACTATGTGTACCTATGTGTGTGTGTGTGTGTGTGTGTGTATACATTATATAAATATGTATTTTGTATATATCATACAGAGCTAATAGCAGTAGAATTAGCTATCATCTCCACTAAGAACATCTTAGTTTTTCTCAGCATATCAGTGATCCAAAACAATCCCAATAAACTTTAGATAGAAAATGCCATCTGTATCCAGAAAGAGAACTATGGAGACTGAATGTAAATCAACACATACTATAATTCACTTTTTTCCTTTTTCTTTTTCTTTTTTTTCTCTTGTAGTTTTTCTTTCCCATCATGATTCATAAAGAAATATATACATATATATTTTGAATGTAACTAATATATATTTATATAACCAGAAAAAAATTAAATAGCTATTATTAGTATTCAATTGTTAATTAAAACATCCTGCTTAAATGAAATTTCTTTTTTGGATACTGTCATTCCTGATGCTATTTTATAAGAGACAACTTCAATTTCATTATTTTCAATTTATCTAGTAAGTAGACCCAGTACCTCAAATTACTTTTTTTTTTTTTTTTTGGAAATGACAGCTCTCAGGAAAACAATTCTTTAAGTTACTAAATGACTAGTCTATGTAATAGGATTAAAAACAGTACCTAAATTAAGGAATTTTGTAATAACAAGTTCCTATTTATTCTTTCCTCTTCACATTTGTGGCAAGTGCTATTTTTCATAAAATGATGTACTTTACTAAGCACAGGGCACTGTTTCCCTCTTTCTTTATCTCTGAATTTTTTAACTGAATGGTCATCTTTGAATGTTTCAGTATTCATTTAGGATGATAATATATTTTGAGCCAATGCCAGCTCACCAAAATTAGCAGGGGTGTATTGCCATCAGCTTAAGTACTATAACTCTGGTTTTCCTTATTTCAGTTGACTTCTGTTTGGAAAACCCTGAGCATCAGGATAGATGGGGACAAAGCTCATTTCTAATTCTTCTATAGTCAGATTTCTGCAGGAGAAGCTGAAATGACAGATGGTAAATGAGACTGAGATGATAGAGCACAGTAGTGCTAAACAGAGTACACATAATAAATGTTTGTTGTATTTGCATTAGTACATATAGGCCAAGAATTTACAGAATCATTATACTGATGAATCAAAGTATCCTTAGCATATGATTGAACCATTTTTTTAAAGAGCAGCACTGGAATTACTGGCAGCAAGGGAAAGAGAAATCTGTTGAAGTATTGCCAAAAGCATGAACTTTTTTCTGGAGTGTTAGAAGAAGAGAATGCTTTATCTTCCCTAACTCTATCAATCACCCATACTGCTACAGATGTTTCACATGATATTATCAATATAATGTTTCTTTAAAGGAGTTACCTTATTCTATGAAGGCTGTGACAAATATATGCACATGAAGTGTCTATTTTGGTCTTATAATCTATAGCAAGTATTTCTTTCAATTCAACTCAACATTGAACATTTTACAAGATACTAATTCTATCCTTGGTAAACACACATCTTCCCATTTAATTCCTGGGTTGATTGAGACTTAATAATAGCAGCAAGTATTTACGTAGTGTTTTAAAATTTGCAAATCCTTTTACAGATATCTCAATTTATTCTTAAAATAGTGCTATGAACCAAATGTCATTGTTATCTCATTTTAAAGATGAAGAAACTGAGGCAGACAGAAGTTGAGAGATTTGTTCTCTCAGAGTCATACACTTCATAAGAATCTGAAGTCAAACTTGAATCTAGGTCTTCCTGACACCAGATCCAGTATGTCACTTATTTGGTAACATAATTTAAAGTTTTTCAAAAGAAAATGATGTCATATCTTTAAAAGAAACTTATATGATTGTAACAAATTTATGGGTAACATTTTATGGGAGGAGATCCTTAAAGTCAATATGTTGCTATATTAATTTACAATAAAACAAAAACACCCAAGAAGACCAATGGAATTTTGCATTGCCTATATGTCAGATTGTTTTGTTACTATAAAGATGATATTTGCTAGAGAATTTCATTTGCCTTTTCCTGTTCCTAATATTAAATGCTCCCATTCATTCAAATATGAATGCCATTGAGCTTGTTCTTAAAAAGAACTTTGTAGAGAAAAGAAGTAGGTATATGTAACAGTATTTATTTTATATTTTATTTCATAGTAAAAATTTTCTTGATTTTCCCAAGTTTTTATTATCTTTTTCTTCAGATATCATAAGAATTGATTTCTCACTACCCTTCAAATTGTGTCATCTCTAACACATATCTCTTTTGTGTATAATTTGTCAAGCCCAGTTACTCTTGACATACTTGGTACCATTTCTACTTTTTCATGTAGCAAATTGATAACTGTGATGTTAGAGTCCAAATATGGTTATTCTATAGTAACTGATGAAATTAATTTGTCATAGTTCTACTTTTCACTTTTCTTGTTTTAATAGTTTTATTCTTAACTGCCCTCAAAATAATATGGTTTAATTAGTCATTTGAGAAATTTTCTGTAAACATTTCCCCCCTTCTTTTAGTAACTTTTGTTACCTCATAATTTGTCACCAACATATTCTGTTTTAAACTAGTATTGCCATTGCTTTTATCCTCTTTTCACTTGGCAAGGATATCAAGATTGCTAATCTTTAGGATTTTTCTTCCCTTTATTCTGATCATTGATTTATATTGTTAAGATTCATTTGGAAATGGCAATAGTCTATGTTGATAGACTTGGGATGGAAAAATGCCATCTAGAAGGATAGAAACTGAATGTGGACCAAAGCATACTATTTTCACTTTTTGGTTTATTTGCTTTTTCTTTTTCATGTTTCCACCCTCAACATGATAAGTGTAGGAACATGTTTAAAATGATTGTACAAGTATTAGCCATATCAGATTTCTTGCTCTCTTGGAGAGAGTTAAAGAAAAAAAATAGTGGAACTCAAAATCTGATAAAAATGAATGGTGAAAATTGTCTTTACATGTTATTGGAAAAATAAAATACTATTGGGAAAAATAAATAAAAATGAATGTGTTTCTTTTTATGTGAAAATTTACTATGATCTAAATAAAAATGCTCTCAAAAAAAGTATACATTGCTGTCTGCTATTTTATCCATTCTTCCCATAGCTGTCAAAATAATCTTAGCTGCTGAAAAACAAAAACAAATCTCTTGGTGGCTGCTATTGCATGTATTATTAAGAAGGAGGTTCTCATCTTTGCTTTTAAATTTTTTTCTGTAATCTGATTATAATTTTCCTTCTGAATTTTTCACATTACTTTTCCTCAAGAGCTCTATGTGGTGACCAAACTGTTCTATTTGCTGTTTCTCAAATTTGTGTATTTCATTTCTGTGAATTCACACAGGTTAGGTTCAAAGCCTGAAATGAATCCTAGCTCTTCTTTTAAGAACTCCATGTAATTTTTATCTTCATTCATGGTTCATTCCATGTGTGACCTCTTCCACAAAATCTCCTCTAATTTCTCCATTTGTAAGTTCTCTTTGTATCCTCTTATCGTCTCTTTGTATCCTCTTATCGCCTTGAACTTACTTGTCTGTGTATATATGCTCTGCCAGTTGGATTATAAATTCCTTTGGGGCAGGACCCATTATCATGTGTCTTTATTTTATTTTTTATCTTTTTATTTTTTTTTTGCTTTTTGCTGAGGCAATTGGGGTTAAGTGACTTGCCCAGGGTCACACAGCTAGGGAATGTTAAGTGTCTGAGATCAGATTTGAACTCAGGTCCTCCTGACTTCAGGGCTGGTGTTCTATCCACTGCACCATCTAGCTGCCCCTCATCTGTGTCTTTATATCTATAGTCCTTCATGTAGTGCTTTATTTACATACACTTTGCTAGATGTTCAATAAATGTCAGATGAATCAAATTAATAATTGTATTTAAAAAAAACTATGTCTCTGTATGAAGTGTCCTTAATTATATTTTCTTCTTTGTTTCCTGTTTGTTGTTGGCATAACGTGTCGAAGTCTTGACCTCGAATTATCCTTCAATATTTTTTATTTTAGAGCACTTACCACAAAATTTAGCTGTTATAATGAACAAAATAAACCAAAAATGGGAGAAATGCCTGACAAGAACATTTACTCTATTTTCACCTGACAATATTTGATGCATAAAGGTCAAAAGTGAGACTACAGATTAGTTGATTATATCTTATAAATCCAAGCAATTTGGTTTGTTTTAAATACATAACTCCACATTTCTATTTATAATTTTTATTTAATTCCAGTGAAGGGTCTCGAATAGCCAATAATAAAAACAAAAAAGGAGGGGAAAATAGCAACCCCTCATTTTTGATGAATCTCTGAGAAAGGCTTTGCTCTTGGGCTTATGGTGGATGGCATATGTTTTATGTGTCCAGTTTCCTAACCCTTTGGCTACAAAGAGTGTTTATACATGTGTAGGTCCCTTGAAGCTGAAGCTTTATAAAAGCCAAACTGCAGCTTTGTAAACATTTACTTGGATAATTTTTGCTTCCTTGCCTGGAGTATTGCCTTTAATCAAGTTTCCAACACCTGGCTCCTGAAATGCTATTTTCAGATGCTCCACAGATCAGCTATTGTCTTCTCTTGATTTTGTCCAGATATATAAAACTTCTTTTGCAACTTTCAAATCCAGTTTCTTTAGGGAAGTTCATTCTAAACTGTTTGGTAATATAACCGGTGATAAGGATTTCTTAGACTAGGCTTGTGACTGCAGGGAATATTGACCCTTGCCCTCTATTCTAGAGGTTCTCTAAAATGATTGTCATCTTTCAAGATTAATAGCAGCTAAATAAAATGGACAGTCTTTCCACAACAAGAAATTTTAACATTCCAAGAAGGATTAACTGATGAAAACTTCTACTATTCCCACTAATTTATTTAACAATAGCATAAGGATATGCAGAGACCTATCTAGTATATATTACTTCAGCATCCAAGAGGCTATTATGGATTGCAAACTGTCTCTCAAACCTGGGAATTTTACTATAGCAAGTTCACTAAATACACAGGATCTTAATTAACAGGAGAACATCAACATGTAGTAGGATATGAAAACAGATTTTTAAGTGGAGAATAAAGATAATGTCTACCAGGAAATTTGGGGATGAATTCCAGAAACCTAAATAATGAAATGACTTAAGAAAATCTAATATATGACCCTGTCATGAAAGTTGGTGGCACGGTGGATAGGGAGCTAGGCCTGGATTCTCAAAGTCCTAAATTCATATCTAACCACTTACTAGTAATCTAGTAAATACTTACTAGCTGTGTGATGCTGGGGAAATAATTTAACTTGTAAAATGCTGCATAGTGATTCCACTCAATGTGTTAGGGGCTTTTCTGCTAGACATTTTGGCATCATTTATACCCCAATAAAATACATGGCCTATCCAGTTATCTCTCTACTCCTACTTTACCAACATATTTATCCCCCATTCCTGTGCCCAAAAAATGCTTCTCTCTAATGATTTCCTTTATGGTATTTATAAAATACAATTCTTTATTAGTAATGTAGTTGAGCTGGCTCATGCCCACCATGTATCTCTCCATTTTCCTTTGAAGAACTATCAAATTTAAATCTTTGACACTGAGCTCTTTTATATATAAAAAAGGATTGAAACAGTAAATATATAACCTGACATTAAATGTGCAGGACTAGACATTGATAGCATGGAACTTTATAATTGCTTTGATTTTCTTTTGCATGACAAAATATTTAGAATGTTAAAACATAAACATTACTTTCAGGATTCAGAGCAAAAGTTGTTTTTTTTCTTTTCAATTTCATGAATTTCATTTTGTTTTAAAGTTCATATCAAGCCCTTTTCAGTAGTTTTTTTTTAGGAAATTGTTAAGAGATAATTATGGGGGCAGCTAGGTGGTGCAGTGGATAGAGCACCAGCCCTGAAGTCAGGAGGACCTGAGTTCAAATGTGGTCTCAGACACTTAACATTCCCTAGCTGTGTGACCCTAGGCAAGTCACTTAACCTCAATTGCCTCAGCAAAAAGAAAAAAAAAAAGATAATTATGAGGCTTTAGTCTGTCAAATATGCAAGTGATTTAGTGATCAACTATGGAATGTAAGAAAAATTCATAGTTTTAAATGAAGTCTATAAGGTCTTAGATTAAACAATATTTACTACTCTATTTTGATAATATGGAGATAATAGATATTAGCTTAGTATGAAAAGTAAGCAAGAGGATTTTTGAATAAAAAAGCATATGTCCATATCCCATTTAGCTTATGGGAAGCTTTTGGAAGAGGGGGCTAAATTTTTTTGGTCATGAATGGAATCCTTTGGCAGTTTGGTCAGCTCTTCTTAGAATAATCTGATCTCAGATGCTTAACACTTCCTAGCTTTGTGACCCTGGATAAGTTACTTAAGCCCATTTGCTTCAGCTAAAAAGGAAAAAAAAAGAAAAGAAAAGAAAAGAAAAAAAAAAAAGAAATCGCATGGCTTGTAGAAATTATGACAATTTTGGAGGCAGGATATGGGTTCAAATTCTTACTCAGATAGTAGTTGTTGTAACATGAATTTATATTATTTAAGCTTCAGTTTCCTCTCCTATAAACAGGGATAACAGTACTTGAAATATGTGCCTTATCAGATAATTCTAAGAAAGTGCTTTATGAAAGCTATAATTTTGAATTATTCATCAACATTGGCAAGTGACCTGTGAAGACATACCACCAGGTGAATAAAACAACTCAAAGTAGATAAATACAACCAATTTTCATGTGAAAATAAGGATGTTGCATTAACCCCAGCATACATTTAGACATATTTATGTATATATTTATAAATTTATATATTTATATACTTATAAATTTATACATATACTATCATCATTATTATTTTTATCATCAACATAACTAGAATTACATAACCTTCTAAAGGTTTGCAAATCACTTTACATACTTTTTATATCATTTAATTTTCACAATATACCCAAAAGATAAATGCTATTATTATTTTCATTTCACAGGCCAGAAAACTAAGACTGAGAAAAGTGACTCACCCAGAGAAATAAGGAAGTGTCTAAATTAGCGTTTAAACTCAGATCTTCCTGACCCCTGACTTTCTGAAATTCAGTATTCTATTCACTACTTCCCATAAAATGTAATCACTATTTTGTCCCTTTATTGATTGAACTCTCAGAGAATAAAATTCGATTTTGATATCCCAAGTATAAGAATAATAACATCTGAATTTATATTCCTCTTCATTTCATCAGTTTTCAGGAAAAAAATGAGTTATTTGATGTTTCCTAGCAACATTTTGCACTCTAATTTGGGATTAGCAAATCCCAACTGTTTAAAAAAAAAAAAGCCTGAATCTGTCATTGCACTAGTATGGACTATACTTGGTAAAAGAAACTTTCTCTGCCAATGCAGGTCTACACAGGATTGTTTTAGAGAGTTTCTGAGACATGGAAGCATGTGTGTGAAGCTCAGAGTCAATATGTATAAAAGAAGAGACTTGAACTAAATCTGCCAGGTCTTCCGGATCGCTTTTTTTTTCCATTTCTCCAACTTAGTTTCTTGGTCTAATAATGACTCTTTCCTGATAAACTCACTTCAAGACTATCTATTCTGTGATTCTGTCCTTGATCTCATGGAAACAGCCATATTTCTTTATCTTTTCTACTATACTTTCTCATATTCTTTAAAAGAATAGGTGTATGTATGTATATGTCTGTGTGTATACACTTATGTATATAATCATTGTCTTTGTATATATAGGTAGTATATATAGTAGTATAGGTAATTTATGTAACTAGTGTATCTATATACATACATATATGTGAATGTGTGCACCTATATAGATACACATACATGTACTCAGTGTGTACATATATACATATATACATATACATACTTCTAAAGGTTTGTAATTCACTTTATATATATGTGTATATATATACATCAAATACATATTATGTGTGTCTGCATAATAACTATGTATATACATATATGTGTGTAGCCAGTGTATGTGTGCATATATGTAATCAGTTTGTGTATATACACATATATGTAGTCAGTGTGTGTATGTGTGTGTGTGTTCTTTCTCCCACAATATCCCTTTTTGAGGATTCAAACTATTTTTATTTTTGTGTTTCTATCCACTGAGACCAGCACAGTGATTGGAATATGGTAGACTTTGGATGAAGAAGTGATTGAATGACAAGGATACTTTCTTTACTTCTCATTGTTATTTCCATAGTATCTAGACAAATGATTTGAATAATAAGAACAAAAATATTTGCTGAATAAATAAAAGCCCTACTTTGTACATTTTCCTTCTTCATTCATTTACCTTTCATTAAAAACGACTGCTATAGATAATGGACTTATAGATGGCATAAACAGATAAGATAATGTAAGCTGTAACTGCAAAGTTGAAGGCAGCTACTGGCCAAATATGTATGACAAACAAATAGACACAAAGACACAGAGAATTAGAGAGACAGAGGCAGAGACAGACAGAGAGAGAGACATGAATAAGCAAGTTAGCTAACAAATAGATTAATCATTGGTTAAATGATTAAATAAATTAATAGATAAATAAACAAATGTTTTAAAAGCAAAGAAATATGATTAGTTAACTGTCACTATGAAAATGTTGAAACTTCTGCCTTGAAATTTTTGCATTTCAGAAGAACCATTCCCTGAGGAAACAAAAGAGGCAACGTTTATATTCTGAAAGAGGAAAAAATAATTCCTAGCTGTTTGCTTGGCTCTATTTTTGTTGATGTAGTAGATAGATGCATAAACCATGTCAGTCTTTCATAACCAAAGTAACCACTAAATCAGAAAGGATTCAGAACAGGGCAAAATTCCCTAGCAATTCTCAAGAGCTAGGGAATTATGGTGCCAGAAAACAAGAGGCGAATTGTGACAAATATTTCTTCTAAAATCCTTTCTATGTCAAATTTTTAAGCTATTTATTTTTAATTTTTTACAATATTATAATATAGTTAATTTAATTAATAATACAACATAATAAATAAATATTAAATATTAAATAATATTAAAATTAATAATTTTTAATTTAAAAGGCAAAAATTGTTATTCTTGATGCAACTACTTATTCTTCAACCTAAAATGATTCTATTCAGAGCTTTAACTAGCAATTTTAGTTCCAACAACAAGGTGTATATAACTCATCTGGGTCAAGCAACACATAACTTGTCTTTGAGCCAATTCTTTAAGCCAAATTCAGTTTGGGGAGAGGCAGCCATTTTGGGTCAGCACTCTTTTTACTAGAATACTACAGGAATCTACCACAAGTGGCATGTGAAAGTCGGGGATTTCCATGTGGAGTCTCTAATATTGTGTTGAATATTTAGGCAGTACTGCTGAAAGAAGGGGAATTGGGGAGGCTCAGTGGAAACTGCCTAGAAGCTTAATATCTAGAAGTTTTCTCTTTTAGCTGATTAATTTTGCTAAGTTTCTAAGATCATTCCTTTAGATCCTACTGCTGAAAGAATGTATTGATAATATACTATTTGTTTTGGTGTTCTGGGATAAAACCCCAGTTACCCTATCCTACACATTGCTCTTCTTTGATGCATTTATAAACATGAACTTATAGGTTACATTTCAATTAAATCAAGTACTTAAATTGCTGAGGTGACAGAACAACTTAATTAATTTTATAAAAAGACCTCATTTTCAAAAGCATGCCTTTCTTTCTTGTTAAAAATGTTTTCATGTTTATTTCTTTGGGGGTATAGCAACTAACTGAACATTTGTTGAAGTAAACTTTTTTTTCATAATCTAGAAGTTTCTGCTGATTCACAGTAATGACTAATATTCCACTATTAGAAGCTCTTGTTCTTTTTAATTTCATGTATTTTATTGGCTCTTTACAAAGTATTTGGATAAAAGTATAACTGAATAAGTAATATATAACTTTTATCCAAATACTTTGTAAATAGCCATTGTATAACTGAATAACTAATACATAACTTAAATTTTAATAGTCTTTGTCTTCAGATTCTCTATACTTGGTATATTATAAGTCTGAACCATAAACAAAAACCAGAGTAAACCCCAAATCTTTTGAAAAATCTACTTATTCAATCATGTCATGGAGAAAATAATTAACTTTAAAATTATTCTTTTTTTATGTACAAAATAATTTAGGTTTACTGTTTGACGTCTAAAACCTCACAGATTCCAATTTATCTTTTTTTTAAGTTTTTTTATTAAAGCTTTTTATTTGTATAACATATGTATGGGTAGTTCCCCAACATTGATCTTTACAAAGCTTTCCATTACAAATTTTACCCCCAGTCCCCTCCCCTCCCCTAGATGGCAGGAAGTCCACTACATGTTAGTAATGTTGAAATACTTGAGAAGTTATGCAAGAAAAATCCTATCTACAAGAAAAAAAAAGAATCAGAGAAAGGCAACACAATGCAAGCAAATGTCAATAGAGATCATAAAAATGTTACGTTGTGGTCCATATTTCATTTCCCTCTCTCTGGGTGTATATGGTCTTCTTCAGTGAACAATTGGAACTGGTTTGAGACAATTCTTTGTTGCAGAGAGCCATGTCCATCAGAATTGATCATCATGTAATACTGTTGTTGCTGTGTATGATGATCTCCTGGGTTCTGCTCGTTTCACTCAGCATCAGTTCATGCAAGTCACTCCAGGCCTCTCTGAAATTGTCCTGCTGGTCGTTTCTTACAGAGCAATAATATTCCATAACATTCATATACCATAATTTATTCAGCCACTCTCCAATTGATGGGCATCCCTTCAGTTTCCAGTTTCTAGCCAATACAAAAAGGGCTGCCACAAACATTCTTGCACATGTGGGTCCCTTTCCCTCCTCTAAGATCTCTTTGGGATATAGGCCCAGTAGAAACACTGCTGGGTCAAAGGGTATGCACAGTTTGACAACTTTTTGAGCATAGCTCCAAATTGCTCTCCAGAATGGTTGGATCCATTCACAGTTCCACCAACAATGTATTAGTGTCCCACTATCCCACATCCCCTCCAACATTCATCATTATCTTTTCCTGTCATTTTAGCCAATCTGACAGGTGTGTAGTGGTACCTCAGAGTTGTCTTAATTTGCATTTCTCTAATCAATAGTGATTTAGAGCAACTTTTCATATGACTAGAGATGGTTTTAATTTCATCATCTGAAAACTGTCTGTTCCTATCCCTTGACCAGTTATCTATTGAAGGGTGGCTTGAATTCTTATATATATGAGACAATTCTCTATATATTTTAGAAATGAGGCCTTTATCAGAACCATTAAATGTAAAGATGATTTCCCAATTTGATGCTTCCCTCTAATCTTGTCTGCATTTGTTTTGTTTGTAAAGAAACTTTTTTAACTTAATGTAATCAAAATTATCCATCTGGTGTTCAATTAGGAGTTCCAGGTCTTCTTTGGACATAAATTTATTCCATCTCCACAGGTCTGAGAGATAAACTATATTACGTTCCTCTAACTTGCTTACAAAGTCCCTCTTTATATCTAGATCATGAACCCATTTATATCTTATTTTGGTATGTGGTGTTAGGTATGGGTCAAGCCCTAATTTCTTCCACACTAGTTTCCAATTTTCCCAGCAGTTTTTGCCGAATAGTGAGTATTTATCCCAAAAGCTGGGATCTTTGGGTTTATCGAACACTAGATTGTTAAGGTTAATGCCTAGGTTGTCCTGATCACCTCACCTGTGCCACTGATTGACTGCTCTATTCCTTATCCAGTACCAAACAGTTTTGATGACCACTGCTTTATAATATAGTTTTAGATCTGGTACAGCGAGGCCACCTTCATCTACCTTTTTTTTCATTATTCCCCTTGAAATCCTTAACCTTTTCTTCTTCCAAATGAACTTTGCTACTATTTTTTCTAGATCTGTAAAATAATTTCTTGGGAGTTTGATTGGTATGGCACTAAATAAGTAGATTATTTTGGGTAGTATTGTCTTTTTTATTATGTTCCCTTTGCCTACGCATGAGCACTTAATATTTTTCCAATTGATTAGGTCTGATTTTATTTGTGTGGAAAATGTTTTGTAATTTAGTTCGTATAGTTTCTGACTTTTCCTTGGCAGATAGATTCCCAAATATTTTATGCTATCATCTGCTATTTGAAATGGAATTTATTTTTGTATCTCTTGCTGCTGAACTTTGTTGGTAATATGTAAAAATGCTGATGATTTATGTGGATTAATTTTGAATCCTGCCACTTTGCTAAAGTTGTGAATTGTTTCTAGTAGTTTTTTAGTTGAGTCTCTAGGGTTCTCTAAGTATACCATCATGTCATCTGCAAAGAGTGATAATTTGGTTTCTTCATTACCTACTCTGATTCCTTTTATCTCTTTTTCTTTTCTTATTGCTAAAGCTAACATTTCTAATACAATATTAAATAGTAATGGTGACAGTGGGCAGCCTTGTTTCACTCCTGATCTTA
>JAJPUD010000438.1:334497-344879 GCA_023553655.1 Myrmecobius fasciatus
CCCCCTTTCAAATTATTCTTACATAATATTGTTACTCTTGATCTATTATGCACATTTGTAATCATCAGCAATACAAATTAAAATGGAAGTGGAAAAACAGAAGGAAGCAAATGAAGCCAGAATTACATTCTGATAGAGAATAATTTTTAAATGAATACCAATGTTACTCCTTTGCTCATGAAACTTTCATAGTTCCCTATTGCTTGTAAAAAAAAATTCATATTTCTCTGTTGGGAATTTAAAATCTTTTTTCTATGTGGGTCCAATCCTTTCTTTCTGGTTCAGTTTTGCAATAGATCCATAAGTTGTTCATTTCAGTCAAACTAAGCTATTTAATGTTCTATGTATATTACATTCTATTTTCTACCTCTAAGCCTTGGCAGCCTTCAAGCCTGGAATGTTCTCCCTCCATGTTAACATTTCTTTGAATACCTAGTTCCTTTCACAATTCAGCTCAAATTCCACATATATCAGACTTCCCATGATTCCCTTCCTTGTTAGAGTTCTCCCCCTCCTGAAATTATTTTAGATTCACTATGAATATATTGTGTTTATTTACTTATGAAAATCAATATAGTCTCTCTCTCCTTCCTTAGTAGATTACAAGCTTCTCGAGGGCAGAAACTGTTTTATTTTTGTTTCTTTATATTCAGGACCTAGCACAATGCCTGGCACATGAAAATCAACTAATGTTTAACTAATTAAAATCAGTAAGCATTCATTAAGCCCTTACTATGTGCCAGGCACTGTGCTAAGTCCTGGAGATAAACATACACACACACACACAAATAAATAAAGAGAGAATGAAACTGCTCAGCCCCCCAAAGGAGCTTATTCTCTAACTGTGGATAAATATATATATATGTATATATATACATATATATATATTTTATATATAAATGGGTACATATAAGTGGGACTAGGGAAGAACTTATGCAGAAGAATATTAAAAGAAAAAATACTATAAGATGCAGAAGTTAGGAAATAAGACCATTCCAAAAACAGGAGCTAGCAAGTTCAAAGGTGGAGAGACAGAGGATAGATATGAAGTTGTGGGAAATAGAGATTTAGTCAGTATTGCTGGATCACATATTACAGGAAATCAAGAGACTAGAAAGACAGGAAAATGCCTAATTGTAAAGAACTTTAAATGCTAAACCACAGAATTTATATTTACACTTGATCCCATAGGGAGCTTTTGAAATTTATTGAATATGAAAATGACAGATGTGTCAGAGATGTGTTTTAGGAAAATCATTTTGGCATTTCTATAAAGGATTGATGGAGAAACATAAGCCAAGAAGTCCAATTAAGAGGATGGTGCAACACCTATGAAGCAAGTGATAAAGGACTAAATGATGGTAATGGCTGTGTCAATGCAAAGAAAGGCAAGCATGTAAGAGACATTGTAGAGAAAGATATAATGTTAGGCAATTATCTGGATATGTAGAGTGAATGAGAGGGAGAAATCTAGGATGACATCAAGTTTGCCAATCTCATTGACTGGAAAGATGATGATGCTCTCCAGAGTAATAGAGAAGTCTGAAAGAGGGAAGTTTTCAGGAAAAGATAAGAAATTCTACTTTGAACATGCTGAATATGAAATGCCTATGTGATACCCAGTTTGGAATGTCCTATGGGTAATAGATAATGTTAGACTAGAGCTCTGGAGAGGGGCAAAGCCTAAATAAATCTATCTAAGCATCATCATGACAGAGATGATAATCTTAAGGGACCTGTTATATCAAAAAGTAAGAAAGTAGAAAGGGAAAAGGAAAGAAGGCCTAGAATATGATCTTGGGGAAAATCTAGTGTTGTGTGATATTGATAAAGATTCAACAAATATTTAGAAAGAACTATTTGATGAGTAGGATGAGAATCAAGAGAGAGCAGTCATTAAACCCAAATAGCTGAGAGGACTCAGGAAAAGAAGTTGGTAAATTATGTCAAATGCTGAAGATGTCAAAAAAGTATGAGGATTAGAAATTGTGCATTGTATCTGACAATGAAGAGAATATATGAAAAAGTAAGAAAAAGAGAAGTGGAGGTAGCAGCAAGTTAAGTATTGGATTGAAAGTATAATTTATATATATTTTTGGAAACTGGATTAAAATCATAATGATGAAATTCTTAATCTCTGTTTCTTTGGGGCAGGATGATAGAAGACAGAAGAGAGCAATAGGCAAATTCATATAAAAGCTGACAGGAGAATTTTGATTCTACATCTCTGAACATATAATTGTTGGAGCTGTCTGAGACTGTTTGTCTCAAAGGATACTGTTTCAGTGCTTTTTGTAAACATACCATATTGTAAATTCTTTAGGATTCTTTGTTAATCAAAAATAATTTGTTTTGGCAAACTTGGATGCCTTTAAGTTGCAATTTTTCAAATGAGGCATATAGTAAACAATGAGAGTCTTGAGAGTCTTCCCTACCACATTTATTTATTTATCTATTTTTTTTTCTTTCTTGACTAGTTGAAAGAGGCCCTTCTTTGCTTCAATTGCTATCTTGTCTTAATAACTAAATTGGTATGGCCTCAGCCAAACTGAGGCCTGTTAAAGACCTTAAAAAGGCCAACATCTTCCACTGCATCCAGGGCCATCTCCAGTCGTCAAGATGGCTATTGTACCCAGATGACTGGAGGAGAAAGTGAGGCAGATGACTTTGCACATCCTTTCCTCACTTAAATCCAATTCACTTGCATGTCATGGTATCACCACCCTGATGATACAGTCCTTTTGGAAAATAAAGGGCAAAAAACCAACAATATACAAACTGCATCTTTCAGAGAAGGAAATTGTATAGCCCATCTTGATAATTCTCTTCTTTCAGAAATCTATTTCTCTGCTTCTCTGTTGTTGAGATGCTTATTTTTTCCATATGGGACAATTATTATCAATAATTTTCTATTTTTCAAATGCCATATTAAAATATATTTTGACAAAATACTACACCATAAAGATTATAACAAAATAACAGTTTATATTTTTCATGACAATAATTAGGGGGAATATTAATAAACAGTAATACTTTGTATATCTAATCCTAAATTCTGTGCTTTATGTTTAGGGAATGGCTCAACAAAGTATGGTAGTAACAGGTCAAATATACATCATAAGGAATTGGTAATATAAAGAATTCAGGGAAATGTCATATGATTTACATGAACTAATCATAATATGGTAAATAAGTAAAAAGACAATTTTTTTCTCGGTTGCTATGAGTATATTTCTTATTCAGTCATTTTTCAGTTGTATCTGACTCTGTGAACCCATCTGGTATGTTTCTATCAATACTGAAGGTTTTGTCATTTCTTTCTCCAGCTCATTTCATTGATGTGGAAATTGAGGCAAACAGGGTTAAATGACTTGTCCTGGATCACACAGCTAATAAGTGTCTGAAACTAGATTTGAACTCAGAAGGATTAGTCTTTCTGACTTCCTTCCTTCCCTCCTCCCTTCCTCCTTTCCTCCCTTCTTTCCTTCCTTCCTTCCCTTCCTTCCTTCCTTCCTCCCTCTCTTCCTCCCTTCCTTCCTTTTTTCCTTCCTTCCTTCCTTCCTTCCTTTCCTTCCTTCCTTCCTTACTCAATTGAAATATGCTTCCATTCATTGGTTCTAGCCATTCAGATCAACTTACTCATCCATATGGCAGCCCTTCAAATATGCTTAGATAAATATAATATACACCTAAGTTTCCTTTTCTTTTTGCTAAGTAATCCAACTTCCATTAACTATGTCTCATAGTGACTGATTACAAGTTCCCTTACCCTTTTGGTTATTCTCTTTTAGACTTACTCTTTGTCAATTACACTCAAAGTGTGAACACAATATTTTAGTGTGTTGCCTGACCAGCACAATCTAGTATTTATTTTACTTATTCTATTTTTAAAAGTGCATGAAGAAAAGAAAAAAAATGGGCAAAAGTTGTGATATGCACACATTTATGTAACAAGTTTAGACTGTTTGTTAAACAGAAGCTTCTTTAAATATTTCCCCTTCTGTCATTTAACATCCTCAAAATCACACTTTCTCAGAACAAGAGGCTTTGATTTGACATGAAAAATTGTAAAATGCTCAAAGTATAGACATTATAAATAATTCAACCCATGACTTCTTCATGAAGTATCTTTAGCTGCCAGAAATAGCACAACACTCTTAAGTTTCCTCCTTGACTTCTTCCTTTGGTTGTAGATTCTAATTTTGTCTAAAACCTTCTAAGATACTGTTTGCTGTCTTTTTTAGATTATTTCTTTTTGCTGAGGCAATTGAGGTTAAGTGACTTGCCCAGGGTCACACAGCTAGGGAATATTAAGTGAATGAGAACAGATTTGAACTCAGGTCCTCCTGACTTCAGGGCTGGTGCCCTATCCACTGCGCCCCACCTAGCTGCCCCTTTTTCAGATTATTTCATTGGAGAAGTCTCTCTAAGCATGTTTCTGGACATTGGTGGATCTCCACGCAATTTTGATTGAATGTCCTGTGAACTGATAAATCTTTCTTTTTCATTGTATATTACTGTCAATAGCTCTTACCTCTCTTGATACCCTCTAAAGAAGAATAACTGTATTCCTCTATTACCAGAACATAGAGACATATGATATTTATGATGTTCAAATATTGCCAGTTAATTGAATTACCTAGGTAAACAGTAAAATTTCTTGGACCTAAAATTAAAAGAAATATGAAAAATTCCATGACTTAATGAATCCAATAAGTCAGTAAGAAGATACTTCTGTTTAATTGCATTAAGTAATTTATTTTAGAATCTAAAAATATGATTTCACTCTCACTATTTTGGTGATCAATCTAAGTTAATTAAATCAGTATATATTGTGCATAGTATACACATTATTATATAGTATACACATAGTATACACATTAGATATTACCTCCATTTATCTTTTATTTCTATATTTATTGCTACCTCTTTTTTGATCAGAGCAGTCACTACATTCATTTAGAATATTAAATTAGTACTGCTAAAGCATTTTAAAACGCTTTCTTCTTCAGATATCCTCTAGTGCTCACATGGATCTGTAATCTACTTGATATAGCTTTTCTGCATGAGTCCAAATCTAATCTACCCATTTGTGCCAATCCTGTGCAAAGTTTTTCTACATTGTACCATAAATATACCATATGGAATGTACAAAGTATGCAGCCAATATTTCTCACATCCTTTGAACATTGTTTGAATTCCAGTAGAGTATGTGGTCTGTCTATAACAATTCTTACTATGTGGCTAGCCCCTGTTTTATTAGGTCATACATTTCTCTCAAATCATTTATATATATATATATATTTTTTTTTCCTCCAGAATAACATCATTTAAATTGTTTCAGATCCCCAAATGTAATCACAAAGAGTAGGAGAGGATAAAAATGATGAAATAAATAATCTATACTCTATGGGCTGTGAATGACTTCATTTCCTGACAAAATCTGGAATATATTATCAAAAAGAGGTCTGGCGAATATTTAGAAACATGGTCACTAAGAAATGGTTCCTCAAAAACAGTTCTTATTTATTATTGGAGAATTACTAGATTAGGTAATACAAGTTGGACAAAAAAGGTTTTTTAATTGCACTTTGTAGGATCCTCAACTTCAATTCTTCAGAGATTGTAGTATTGAATGACACCATCATAAAGCATAGCTAGGATAACTTCATGTTGAAAAGAGAGGATTCTATTTCAGAGGAAAACTCTTGGTCATGAAAAAGCAAATACAAAAAAAAATTGCAGTTTTATTCCCCTAAAAAACAATGCTGTTTATTTTCTTCCTGTTCACTCATAGTTCAGTTTTTTATGTAGTTCATTTGACTGCATATCATATATTGGGTAACAGACATTCTTTAACCCCTTGAATTTTTTTTCCTATCTGTATAATTTCATCAACTCTTTTGAGTGATTGTAGATTTCATTTAGGAGATTAAAACATTCTGGACTGGGTGCTATCAGCCAAATGTTATGCCCATAGGAGTAACAGATCAACCTCTCCATCTGGGAAGAATTCTCTGTAGTGGACTGTGTACTTTTCATCCACTGACAGTAAACATATGCCACTTGGTTTTGTGCTTCCCTTAATATTAATAATTAAAAGTTATAGAATAATTTACCTTTATTAGATCCTTCAAGGAAATTATAAATGATATTGACATATTTGTGAGATTTAACTTGTGGGAAGAGAGCCTTTCAAGCTTATTTTTTTCTTTGGCATGTAATAAGCATTTAGTAAATGTTTGTAAATTGATTGTTGTATTTAATTAAGTTTTCACAGAATCAACA
The DNA here is from genome assembly GCA_023553655.1 of Myrmecobius fasciatus. Taxonomy (NCBI): domain Eukaryota; kingdom Metazoa; phylum Chordata; class Mammalia; order Dasyuromorphia; family Myrmecobiidae; genus Myrmecobius; species Myrmecobius fasciatus. The sequence continues at coordinate 340,786 of JAJPUD010000438.1, forward strand.
AATAAGAAGCACAGTCAGATCTTTTATTATCTACATTTTTCAGTCACTTATGAGATTAGAAAGAAGTCATCTACTATATATCATAAGTTGCAAAAGCCTATCTTCTCCATTTTCAAACCCTTACCCAAAATGTACTTAATGTACACCTAGATTATTTTGATAAAAATTGCACATAGATGGAAAACTAGACATATGGGGTTAATAATAATAACAATTATCTCTGTATTTGTATTTGCTTCGTTTTTTGACAATGTGATATGAGATATTTTCCACTTTAAAAAATTTTCCCCCTTTTTGTATATCTTGGGTGAAGCATCAATGCTCTCAAAATGATGTCATATTTAGTGCAGCTCTCTTGTGTGTATTCTTGATTGAGTCCAGATGCTTTTCTCAAGTTTGCTTCAGTACCATTTTTACTTTCTTGAAAAAACACATTTAAGGCTGTGATTTTAGATTACAAATGTAATAATGCCACTGTCTTTTTTTTCATTGTTGAAGAGAGCCATGTCCATCAGAATTGATCGTCATATAGTATTGTTATTGCCGTGTATAATGATCTCCTGGTTCTGTTCATTTCACTCAACGTCAGTTCATGCAATTCTCTCCAGGCCTTTCTGAAATTGTCCTGCTGGTCATTTCTTACAGAACAATAATATTCCATAATATTAATATACCATAACTTATTCAGCCATTCTCCAATTGAAGATGGCACTGTCTTTATGGCAAAATTTGTTTGACCTAAAGTGTTTTTATAAATCTCTTGGATTTTTCATTTTAATTGTCCTCCTTCCAATTTCTTCTTAAATATTACACAATTTTCCATGATAAATTTTTTTGTTTGTTTTTGCAAGGCATTCAGGTTAAATGACTTGTTTAGGTCACACAGCTAGTAAGCATCAAGAATCGAAGATCAAATTTAAGTTCAGGTAGGTCTTCCTGACTCCAGGGCCAGTGCTCCATCCATTGCACCACCTAGTGGCCCCTCAAGATGAGATTTTGCAAATGAGTACATATTTTAATGTGGTGATACCTTTGGCCATCCCATTGCCACTTGGCAAAGACATCAAATATTTGCTATATTAGGAACTCCTCATTATGAGAACTGTTATGAATCAGTTAAACATCTTTGAGAATTTGTCATAATTTATTTAGATATTCTTTAACTAGTTTATTTTATTCCCCAGTGTGACGGCTTCTTTTAAATAGGTCAGGTTGGAATTATAGATTCAGAACACATACATTTTTTCTTATTATTATCAAATTTATGATCTATTAAAAACACAATTTATTCAGCAATGATTCCCAAATTAGTAATGAATCATTTTAGATATTATCAACTAAATATTTTAGGAATTTCACGTTCACAATGTCTAGTACTTCCTGAATCTTTTAAAAATATGTTCATGATATACATGTGATATTTCTGTGCTTTCAAAAAGTATTTGGGTTCTCACATTTCTTATCCCTAAGAAACACTTTCTAATCTAATTTTTGCTTTTCCCTATTATATTGGCATTTAAATTGAAGTTCTTAAACATTAACATACTTTGATTTAAGTTTGCTATGGAGTTCATAAAGTTTCTCTATTTCTTCTTTCTGTATATCATCTGTTGATGCATAAAATGAAATTATTTTTATGGTAGTATATTTTGCAAATAATTATCTTGAATGCTACAAAATGATATAAATACTATGTAATTATTTCACTGTTCTTGCTTTCTAACTTACAATAACACCAACTACTTCTGTCTTCTGCTTTCACTAATGAAGTCAAGATATACTTCAGTTCCTCTAATATTATGTTCACTCATTGATTGTTGGTCAAGGATCTGATAAGATTGCCTAAAATTGAATAGCTCATAACACTCTCTGCTTTCTTTTCCATTATGTTGCTATACAATCTGTTTCTGGTTCTATACTCAAAGTCTTCCCAGAAACATAAAACCTACCAGGGCCTGAACTCCCCCAAAATAGCATTTGAGAACTTAAAGCATATTGAGGCATCAAAAAGATACTTTGAGAAAAATAGCATATTTTTCTCAATAGCTGTTGAGTGAATAGCAAAAACTGATAAGTAGGCAATTTGGGGGTGGGGCCAAGATGGCAGAGTGAAACGGTGACTCTCTGCCTCCTCCGATCTTCTCTCAAATCAACAATAAAATAAGCCTCTGAACTGATCTTCAAGGCAACGAATCCAGAAATATTTGGACACTGCTTGCTGATATCTCTGAAGAACTTCACATCAGGTTTGTCTAGCTCGGACAGAGGGATAAACAGAGGACTCCCAGTGTAGGCTAGAAGTGAGGGTGGGACTCAGCTCACTGTGGCAGAAACTCCAAACTCCAAACACCTGGAGTTTATCTGAGGCACTCGGGACACTCTGCCCTTATTGGGGGCAGGTGTTCTGGGAGACTTGCCTTGTTTAAGGAGTAATTCAGACTTAGTCCTATTCCCCACCAGCCCAGCACCTTAAGTTAATTCGCCGAAGTGGTCCAGGGCAAAGAACTTCAGCCGCTATTTTTTTTCCGTATCTTCAAGAGACATCGACGCTGTCTAAAAAAAAAAAAAAAATGAAGAAGCAAAAGAAAGCTGTCACCATAGATAGCTTTTATCGAGAGAAGGAAGGGATGACTCCAGATCCTGAGGTTTCTTTAGACAAAATCCAGAGGAAGTTATTAAAGACCATCAGTGGTCCCTTTTTCAAAAGGCCTTTCTGGAAGACTGCATAAAGAACCTCAAAAGAGAGCTGGAGGATAAATGGGAAAATAAACTGAAATCAGTGCAAGAAGGATATGATGCCCTGCAAAAGAGATATGAAAAAGACACCAATTTATTGAAAAATAAAATTAGTGAAGTGGAAAAAGAGTGCAATGAACAAAAAAATTCAATTGGCCAGTTACAAAAGGAGCTTAAAAAGGTAACTGAAGAAAACAACACCTTAAAAATAAGAATTGAACAAATGCAAGTGAATGACTCAATAAGACTTCAAGAATCAGTCAAACAAAAACAAAAAAATAAAAAATTAGAAAATGTGAAATATCTCCTAGTAAAAACAACTGACTTGGAAAATAGATCTAGGAGAGACAATCTAAGGATTATTGGACTTCCTGAAAGCCATGATGAAAAAAAGAATCTAAACACTATTTTCCAGGAAATCCTGAAAGAAAACTGCCCTGAGATTGCAGAATCAGAAGGCAAAATCACCATTGAAAGAATTCACCAATCACCTCCTGAAAGAGACCCCAAAATTAAAACCCCAAGGAATATCATGGCTAAATTTCAGGACTATAGCACCAAGGGAAAGATTCTGCTAGCAGCTAGAAAGAAACAATTCAAATACCGAGGATCAATAATTGGAATCACACATGATCTGTCAGCCTCCACACCGAAGGATCGAAGGCCCTGGAACCAGATATCCCGAAAGGCAAAGGAACTTGGATTACAGCCAAGAATAACCTATCCAGCTAGAATGAGCATTATCCTCCAGGGAAGAAGATGGTCATTCAATGATATAGGTGAATTTCACCTATTTCTAAGGAAAAGACCAGATCTGAACAAAAAATTCGACATCCAAACACAGAACTCAAGAGATGCATAAAAAGGTAAAAAGGAAAGGACTCTTGAGAACTTTATTTCTCTTATGGGGATATTTAAAATTTGGGGGTATAATTAACTAGATATTACTTTGATAATATGAAAAAGAGAACTAGAGGGGGAAAGGTTGTCATAATGGAGAAAAGAGGGAAAAAGTGGTAAAATAAGATAAAAAAGGAGGTAAAAACTAGGTAAAATCTCTTGAAGAGGCAAAAAAACCTAATATAATTGAGAGAAAGAGGGGAGGGAGATGAGCATTGTGTAAATCTTACTCTCATCAGGTTGGGCTCTAAAAGTGTATATCAGACACTTGATTTCACATAGAAACTTGTTTGTTGCTAGAGGGAAGTGGGAGGGAAAGGAGGAAAAGAAAGGGATAAACTAATAGAAGGGAAAATAGAAGAATCGGGGAAAGGAATAAAAACAGGGGGAGGGGATCTAAAGGGTGGAGTATTGTTTTGGGGAGGGGGTCATCAAAAGCAAAGTACTGAGGAGGGGGG
>JAJPUD010000438.1:345279-357046 GCA_023553655.1 Myrmecobius fasciatus
GAGGGGGGGAAGGGAGAAAGGGGAAAGGAAAGGGGAAAACATAACTTGGGTAAATAAGATGGCAGGAAATAAAGAATTAGTTATTCTAACTGTGAATGTGAATGGGATGAACTCTCCCATAAAGTGGAAGCGGATATCAGAATAGATTAAAAACCAGAATCCCACAATTATGTTGTCTACAAGAAACACATCTAAAACATAGTGACACATATAGGATGAAGGTAAATGGCTGGAGCAGAACCTATTATGCTTCAGGTGAACAAAAAAAAAAGCAGGGGTAGCAATCTTTATCCCAGATCAAGTAAAAGCCAAGATAGATCTAATCAAAAGAGATAAGGAAGGAAACTATATTTTATTAAAGGGTACCATATATAATGTAGCAATATCAATACTAAATATATATGCACCAAGTGCAATAGCATCCAAATTCCTGGGGGAGAAATTAAGAGAGATGCAAGAAGAAATAGATAGCCAAACTGTACTAGTGGGGGATCTCAACCTTGCTCTCTCAGAATTAGATAAATCAAATCACAAAAAAAACAAGAAAGAAATTATGGGGATAAACCAATTGTTAGAAAAGTTAGGTATGATAGATCTATGGAGAAAATTGAATGGAGACAGTAGGGAGTTTACTTTTTTCTCAGCAGTCCATGGAACTTATACAAAAATTGAGCATGTGTTAGCGCATAAAAAACCTCAAAAAAATAGTAAATACATCTTTTTCAGATCATGATGCAATAAAAATCACATGCAATATAAGGCCAGGAGAAAATAGGCCAAAAGTTAATTGGAAATTAAATAATCTAATCCTGAAGAATGAATGGGTGAAAGAGCAAATCATAGACACAATCAATAATGTCATCCAGGAGAACGACAATAATGAGACAACATACCAAAATTTGTGGGATACGGCCAAAGCAGTTATAAGGGGCAATTTTATATCTCTAGATGCTTACTTGCATAAAGTGGAGAAAGAAAAGATCAACAAATTGGGCTTATTATTAAAAAAAAAACTAGAAAAAGAACAAATTAAAAACCCTCAATTAAATGCCAAATTGGAAATTCTAAAAATAAAAGGAGAAAGTAATAAAATTGAAAATAAGAAAACTATTGAATTAATAAATAAAACTAAGTGTTGGTTCTACAAAAAACCAACAAAATAGATAAGTCTTTATCTATTTTGATTTGTTAATTTGATTATTTGAGTTAATTTGATAAGAAAAAGGAAAGAGGAAAATCAAATTGTTAGTCTCAAGAATAAGGAAGAACTTTCCTCCAATGAAGAGGAAATTAGAGCAATAATTAGGAGTTACTTTGCCCAACTTTATGCCAGTAAATTTGATAATCTAAATGAAATGGAGGAATATCTACAAATATATTGATTGCCCAGGTTAACAGAAGAGGATATAAACTATTTAAATAGCCCCATATTAGAAAAAGAAATAGAACAAGCTATTAACCAATTCCCTAAGGAAAAATTTCCAGGGCCAGATGGATTTACATGTGAATTCTACCAAACATTCAAAGAACAATTAATTCCAATACTATATAAACTATTTGAGAAAATAGGGACAGAAGGTATACGGCCAAATTCCTTCTATGAGACCGATATGGTGCTGATAGCTAAACCAGGTAGGGTGAAAACAGAGAAAGAAAACTATAGACCATTTTCCCTAATGAATATTGATGCAAAAATTTTAAATAAGGTATTAGCAATGAGATTACAGAAAGTCATCCCCAGGATAGTACACTATGACCAAGTAGGATTTATACCAGGGATGCAGGGCTGGTTCAATATTAGGAAAACTATCACCATAATTAATTATATTAATAACCAAACTATCAAAAACCATATGATTATCTCAATAGATGCAGAAAAAGCATTTGATAAAATCCAAAACCCCTTCCTATTAAAAACACTAGAGAGTATAGGAATAAATGGGCTTTTCCTCAAAATGATCAGTAGCATCTATTTAAAACCATCAGCAAGCATCATATGTAATGGAGACAAACTAAAACCATTCCCAATAAGATCAGGAGTGAAACAAGGCTGCCCACTGTCACCATTACTATTTAATATTGTATTAGAAATGTTAGCTTTAGCAATAAGAGAAGAAAAAGAGATAAAAGGAATTAGAGTAGGCAATGAAGAAACCAAATTATCACTCTTTCAAGATTACATGATGGTGTACTTAGAGAACCCTAGAGATTCAACTAAAAAACTACTAGAAACAATTCACAACTTTAGTAAAGTTTCAGGATTCAAAGTCAATCCACATAAATCATCAGCATTTTTATATATTACCAACAAAATTCAGCAGCAAGAGATACAAAAAGAAATTCCATTCTAAATAATGGATGATAGGATAAAATATTTGGGAATCTATCTGCCAAGGAAAAGTCAGAAACTATACGAACTAAACTACAAAACACTTTCTACACAAATAAAATCAGACCTAATCAATTGGAAAAACATTAAGTGCTCATGGGTAGGCCGAGCGAATATAATAAAAATGACAATACTTCCCAAACTAATCTACTTATTTAGTGCCATACCAATCAAACTCCCAAGAAATTATTTTACAAATCTAAATAAATAGTAGCAAAGTTAATTTGGAAGAATAAAAGTTCAAGGATTTCAAGTGGATTAATGAAAAAAAAAAGCAGATGAAGGTGGCCTTGTTGTACCAGATCTAAAACTATATTATAAAGCAGTGGTCATCAAAACCATTTGTTACTGGCTAAGAAATAGAGCAGTCAATCAGTAGCATAGGATAGGTTATCAGGATAATTTAGGCAATAACTTTAACAATTTAGTGTTTGATAAACCCAAAGACCCCAGCTTTTGGGATAAGTACTCATTATTCGGCAAAAACTGCTGGGAAAATTGGAAACTAGTGTGGAAGAAATTAGGGCTTGACCCATACCTAACACCACATACCAAGATAAGATCTAAATGGGTTCATGATCTAGATATAAAGAGAGACTTTGTAAGCAAGTTAGAGGAACATAGTATAGTTTACCTCTCAGACCTGTGGAGATGGAATAAATTTATGTCCAAAGAAGATCTGGGACTCCTAATTGAACACCAGATAGATAATTTTGATTACATTAAGTTAAAAAGTTTCTTTACAAACAAAACAAATGCAGACAAGATTAGGAGGGAAGCATCAAATTGGGAAATCATCTTTACATTTAATGGTTCTGATAAAGGCCTCATTTCTAAAATATATAGAGAATTGTCTCATATATATATAAGAATTCAAGCCACCCTTCAATAGATAAGTGGTCAAGGGATATGAACAGACAGTTTTCAGATGATGAAATTAAAACCATCTCTAGTCATATGAAAAGTTGTTCCAAATCACTATTGATCAGAAAAATGCAAATTAAGACAACTCTGAGGTACCACTACACACCTGTCAGATTGGCTAAAATGACAGGAAAAGATAACGATGAATGTTGGAGGGGATGTGGGATAGTGGGACACTAATACATTGTTGGTGGAACTGTGAACAGATCCAACCATTCTGGAGAGCAATTTGGAGCTATGCTCAAAAAGTTATGAAACTGTGCATAGCCTTTGACCCAGCAATGTTTCTATTGGGCCTATATCCCAAAGAGATCTTAGAGGAGGGAAAGGGACCCACATGTGCAAGAATGTTCGTGGCAGCCCTTTTTGTAGTGGCTAGAAACTGGAAACTGAAGGGATGCCCATCAATTGGAGAGTGGCTGAATAAATTATGGTATATGAATGTTATGGAATATTATTGCTCTGTAAGAAACGACCAGCAGGACGATTTCAGAGAGGCCTGGAGAGACTTGCATGAACTGATGCTGAGTGAAACCAGCAGAACCAGGAGATCATTATACACAGCAACAACAATATTACATGATGATCAATTCTGATGGACATGTCTCTCTGCAACAAAGAATTGTCTCAAACCAGTTCCAATTGTTCACTGAAGAAGACCATATACACCCAGAGAGAGTGATATGAAATATGGAGCACAACATAACCTTTTCATGCTCTGTATTGAGGTTTGCTTGCATTGTGTTTCCTTTCTCTGATTTTTTTTTTTTGTAGATAGGATTTTTCTTGCACCACTTGTCAACTATTATTACATTATTAACATGTAGTGGACTTCTGCCATCTAGGGGAGGGGAGGGGACTGGGGGGTAAAATTTGTATTGGAAAGCTTTGTAAAGATCAATGCTGGGGAACTACCCATACATATGTTATACAAATAAAAAGCTTTAATAAAAAAGAAACTGATCAGTACAATCATCAATAATTACCATTGTCTTCTTACATTTACATAGTGTACTTTGAAGTTTGCAATGCCCTTTGGGTACATAATTCTTTTGAAGCTTACCACAAAAGGAAAAGTTATGCATTACAAGTATTATTATCTTCATTTCACAAATGAGAAAATTAATCCTCATAGAAGATAAAGAATTTGCCCATGTTCATGCATCCAATAAGTTTTAGAGTCAAGGATTAAATCCTAAGCCTCTTAATTCAAGGCCAAAATTCTATTCACAGATTAAATTTAGTATTTTATTTATTGAAACGATTTCTCCTATCTTTTGGGTGAGAATTGAATCTTCTTTTATCATAAGCATTATCATCTGTTAGGTGAAAATTCTAGTCAGATACTGTCATGTTGTGGAGGTGGCCCTATGGTCATAGATGATACCAACAAAACACAAAATCTTTCAAGTTAGGCCAAAATGAAAAAAAAAAGTTTTCAGTATGGTTACAGTAACAGGCTTAGTGTAGATGTCTGTCTAGGATAACTGGGAGATATTGATATATATGTAAGAATGTGGTTACATGCAACAAACATGTACATATGCATACATATAACACATGTGTTTTATATGTTTGTGTAAGTATACATGTATGTGTGTGCATGCATGCATGCAGCTATATATTCCTATTGCTACTCATTAAAATTAGTTTCTAAAACAAAAAGAATGCTTCAAGTACAGATCTTAAATACTTGGAGTATTTATAATTTAAGGTATCTAATATTTATTTCTTAGAATAATCATTTTAAGTTTATAATATCCACCTTTCAACTCTTAGAAATCAGTGAGGAATTGGACAGTCTGAAACAGGAAAGACATTTTTTTTCATTCTTCATGTTTTTGAATGAAGTGCATATATATATTAATTTAGTGGATAAGGCATTGGATTTGGAGTTAGATGAAATATATTTGCATCCTGACTTTTCTAATTACTGTTTATGTGACTTTGGTAAATTAATTTAAGCTCTTAGAGAAGCTGGAATAATTGATCTCTATTTTTTATATCTATGTTCCTATAATTAAACATATGCTCATTATATATAAATTGTAATGATAACACTCATGTTTTCTTCTCCTTCATTGTGGAATTTAGTTTTTATTAATGTCATTTTGTGTTACTTTTCTAGTTCTTCCATGGGGACATTATCAATTTGACTACAGGATGTAATTCATATATAATATTTGATGTTTTTGTACTGGTAACTAGAGAAGGGTGTTCCCAAGATTTTTTCTTTATCAAAGTGCTCAACATATGTTTCCTTAACTAAATCAAAGTCTCATATTATCCTTCTACTGTCTTCATTATATAACAGAGGTCACAATTTTCAAGGCTATGTCAGCAAACTGTTTTCTGGGTCCTGTTAAGATGAAAGGTTGGTAAAAATGGGCCGGATGATTTACTATGTGTATCATCCAGGGGAGTAAGCTATGTGCAGAAAACTTCATCACCAATAGATTAAATGCTGCATTTATTTCATAGATGATGAATTATTTTGATCCTAATAATTCATGAATTTAATCCAATAAACTATGTACTTTCTATATTAGTGGGTACAGAACTATAGGAAAAAAGTAATTCCTGTCTTCAAGTAACTTGCTTTTGATTGGAGGACATAATATCTATACAGATAAAAATATGTATATAACCTAATTGCAAATTAATTTGACGGAGTGAGACAGACAAGAGTGGAGACTTATACCTGGAGTTTCAAGAAATAATTAATGTAGAAAGTGATATTTGAGCTGACCCCTGAAAAGATCTGGTATTCCAAGAGGTAGAAGTGAGGAAAGACAATTTTTCCTAGCATGAGTCTGTGCAAAGGCATGGAGGTAGGAATTTGTTGAGGTCTAAAAGAGTTGCCAGCCATACTGATGAAGGGATCATATAGATCAATGTAATTATGACTCTTTTGAACTATTACAACTCAGAGGTATGAGGTTCATAAATGCCAGAGCATATTTATCTCAGTGTATTTGACAGTCATACCTATAATAGTCATTTGATGAAAATAAAATTTGTTAAGCACAACTATCTCAATAGTCATAAAACTGCTTGTCACAGTAGGATGTTGAATATACTCTAAATCAACAGATCCAATGCAGTTTGAATTGATAATTAACAAGAACAATAGTTTTTGCCTTAAAGTTGAGGCTTTAAAAATATTTTTAAGGCTCTAATAATACTTGATCAATTTTTTCCCAACCCATTATTTCATTGGCATATGAAATGACCAATCACTAAACTCCTTCTACCAATGCAAATCAGAATTTATCTACAATATAAAATTGTCTTGGGCACTGATAGGTTGCCCAATGTTACATAATCATTTAAGTGGTGAAAGAAGCCCTATCTCCTATAGATCTCCATAACTGTCATTTTTTTTTATCAAGATGCATGGTTTTATCTCTCATGTATATCAGTGGTTTTAAAATATAGTCTGAGGATCTCTGGGGTCCTTGAGATCTTTGTGGAGGTCTATAAGGTCAAGATAAATTTATAAAGACATTATTTGCCTATTAAAATGTTCCTTCTTCTTCCAACAATTTATCATGAAGCCTGATTTTCTTCATATAATTGAACTAAAACAACATAACACAGCAAACTGAATATAGCAGATATGAGAATCAAGCTGTCTTCTATTAAGCCAGATGTTAAAGAGATTTTAAAAACAAAGTAAACAATGCCATTTTCTCAATAATTTGTTTTCTGTTTAGGAAAATATATTTTTTAGTTGAAAATGTCATTGTCAACCTGTTTTGAATTTATTATTTTAAAAATTAATTACTAAATAAACACTTTAAAAATAGTAGTTTTACTTTTAATACACTAAATATTGATAGATATAATCTGCACAAAGTAAGTCTTTCAGGTCCTTAGTAATTTTTAAGGATACAAAGAAGTCCTGAAATGAGAAAGTTGGAAACTATTGCACTCTATACCCTGCTGCTTCTCAGAAGCATATTAACCCTTACAAATTTTATTTTAATAAATCAAGATATTTATCCCTCCTTTCATCTTATAGGTGAAGAAACTGAAGCATAGAAAGGCCAAGAGGGATGTTTGTTGTCATTTAGTAAAGCTAGTTGGCACAGTGGATAAAGTACCAGGCTTGGAGTCTGGAAGATTTATATCCCTGAGTTAAATCTGGCCTCAAGTACTTATTAGCTGTGTGATCCTAGGCAAATCACTTAACTTTTTATCTCCTCAGTTCCTCATCTATAGCTGGAGAAGGTAATGGCAAAGTCATTCAAATATCTTTGCCAAGAAAACCCCAAATGGGGTTTTAAAAAGAGAGATATGAATGAACAATAACAACAACCAATGTTTCTTTAAAAAAACAAAACAAACAAAAACTACAGCTTAGACCCTTCATATTTCAGCATTCAAAATTGTATCTACATAATGCAATTGCATTTTAAATATTACTTCCATCTATTTTTGTTTTTATACAGTTTTCCTTTCCCTTTTCTGAGGTTTATATAAACCAGTGTCAATATATAATATTCAATTAAAATTGTTCAAGCATTTTTTAACACTCATCAATCTGACACACATAGATAGATTTAGAACATTTTACTCAATAGTTCTCCCTTAAAATAAGTTCTCCCTTAAACAATTACAGGACCAGCATATTCTCAAGGATAGAATGCTTAGTATTTTTTTTTCCTTTAGTAGTTGATAAACATTTAGGAAATAAGAAATCCATGGAACTGTCAAAAAAGAAGTGCCACAAGGGCCGGCAACTGGCTTCTCCACCGAACTATGCAAACAGGGCCCTTGGCTTAGGACACACAGAGCCTCTCACATTATTCACTACTGTCTTCAATGGTAAACACTGGCACATTTGCAATATAGAATACATTACTAGAGTATGGGCAATTTATTTATATAAACCTCAGTGCCTTCATCTATAAAATGTGAATATAAATGCCTCTAGAAACTAGAGTTATTTATTCATTACTAAAGTTATTATTCAAAAAAAGAAAGAGAAAGAAAAACCGGCAGCATGATAAATGTGGAAATAAGTTTAGAAGAATTGCACATGTTTAGCCTATATTGGATTAATTGCTGTCTAGGGGAGGGAGAAAAATTTTGGAGCACAAGGTTTTTGGAAGGGTGAATGTTGAAAATTATCTTTGCATGTATCTGGAAAAATAAAAAAGTTATTATAAAAATAAAAAATTAAAAGAATTGCAAAAATAGAAAGGAAAGAAAGAAAGAAAGGAAAGGAAGGAAAGGAAGGAAGGAAGGAAGGAAGGAAGGAAAGAAGGAAGGAAGGAAGGAAAGAAGGAAGGAAGGAAGGAACTATTTGACAAAACAGTGATGGTCATTTCATGTTACTGACTTCTTTCATAAATGTCCAATCATTTTCAAGTTAATCTATTACAGTATATACATTTACCATAGAAAATGATATACACCAAGAAATCTTTAAAAAAAGTCTAAATACTAGACAAGAATTAGGAAAAATAGATAATAGAATTTCAGAGAAGAAATTGACCTAAGAGTTCATCTAATCCAACTTTCTCAGTTTGCAAATATAGAAATTGATACTGAGTTATAACTTGCTCAGAGATGGTCCAACTAGATGATAATAGAGAAAATCATTATTAAAGAGCACCTCTTTTGCTTTGCTACTTTAGCTAACAAATGTCTGAAAAATGATGGATTTCTCTTTCTTATCGCTATAGATGATATAAAGCCATATTTCTTTTTCATTTAATAATGCAAGTAGAAATAAACATTCCTGTTCTGGAGATCTTTTAGAAATCTGGAGGTATTTTAGGAATAATCTTGGTACCTTTTCATTAAAGTGAGCAAAATAACAAGGACAACATTTATATAGATCTTGAAAGTTTGCAAAATTATTTACAAGTATTATCTCATTTTATTCTCATAACAACCTTGTAAATTATTGTTTTTTATTATTGTTAAGAAATGTTATTATCTCTCCAGATTATAAATGAGGAACTAGAGGCAGATGGAGTGATTTGCCTGACATCGTAGAACTACTAAAAGTGTCTGAAAAAAGACTTGAACTCAGGTCTTCCTGATTCCAGGTGCAGGGCTACATTTCCTGTCCCTTCACTACCTCTACTGCTATATACTACTAGAAGAATAAACTTTTCACATTCATTTTAGTCCCTAGTATATGAAGTTTCTGATCATTCCCTACTCTTATCAGCATTTGAAGTAGCAAGATAGAGAGAGTCAGTCTTGGAGACAGAAAGAACTGGGGTCAATTATGCTGTCTAACATTTAATAACTGTCCGCCATATGCAATTAAGTGTTATAAGCTTCAGTGCCCCCATGTATAAAATGGGTATATAAATGCCTCTAGAAACTAACCTAACCTACCTAGCTAAGGTTTTTTTTTTTGAGGTTAAATTGAGATAATCTGTTTGAAGCACTTTGTAAACTTTAAAATGTTATGTGACTACTATCTATTATTATTAGGGCATCAAGGAACAGCTTCCAAAGGAAAGAGGGCTATATGTGGATTAATTCTCTGAGACAGAAGAATAAGAGACCAGGATCAGGGAAGTATACTAATAATAATGAGAATCTTGAAGGCAACTTTCCTTATTTCTCTAGCACATATCTAAGTAATAGCTATAAGAAGAGGGTCTAATAGAATTACAGCTGCTTTTAAATCTGTAATGAGAAAGAGAGAATAAATGATAGCATTCTGGAAAGAAAATGTAGATCAAAGAGAAAGGGGGAGAAGAAAAAGGGGAAGAGAGAGTAAAAATAAAATAAAAGTAGACTGCAAGTAAGAGAGTACAAACTTTTCCATGAATATGACAAAATCCTCTTGGAGTAAATTATTATTATATTCCTTAAAAGATGTATAAAATGATAGAGGGATAGAGTAGGAATGCTTTTTGTTATTTTTTTTCATTGATTGAACAATTTAACTGTATACTTAAATCCAGTGCAAAAAATGTTCCCTATCTTTGGTAAATAGCATTCAACCAGTTAGGTAGACCTCTATCATTCAAATAATTTAATTTCTTTTTTTATTGAATCTCACTCTTCAGAGGCATTGCAATTTGCCAAAGCTTACTGACATAATAGGCAATTATTTCAAATTGGACTCTCTTTTCTTAGGTTCAATGGGTACTCAGATAAAGATGAACAAGGAAAGGATATATGACTCAAAACATATTTAATTTTAAAAAATACATAAACTTCTAAAATAATTTTCAATCCAAGCCTACAGATGATTGTTGATAAATAGGGCTCTCATAATAATACCACATCAGTTCAAGTGAATTTAGCAAGAAACAAATTCTCAGAAAAACAATCATTTAAAATGCAAACTATATGAGAGCCATTAGGGAAACAAATTCTGATTGTTATTGCTAATTATAGAGAAGAACACATCTTTCTAAATAATTAATTGAACTAATTTAAACATCACAGAAATAATGATTTAGAATCAGAAATCTTGTGTCTTAGATGTAACAAATCTTATCCTGGAAGCTTCCAACATGAAAATTTATCTTGCTTTATATATTGCAATGGAAATATTGAAAAATGTTATTGTAAAAGGAAATTTATTGTTTGGTTAGCTACTATGGGAATATAGCCTTTTATGTCAGAAATATTAAAAATACAAACCATTTCATAACTTTCTCCTATAGTGAGTTTTGAGGTGATTATTTTTACATTTAATTCTCATGAAGAAAAACACAGTGAACCTTCTTTGCAAAGCTATAAGAAAAATGGGTCTAAAGAGAATTAAGTGTATCTAGAGATGCTTTAAAACTAAATAATGGGAAAGAAGCTATATATTGTAACATCCTGGAGAGAAGATGCAGATTAAGATGGAAGGAGATAGAAAGGACAGAGAGAAAGAGAAACTGGGAAATAGAAACAGAGAGGCAGAGATATATGGAGAAAGAGAGAGACACACACAGAGAATAAGAGTAGAGAGGGGCGGAGCCAAGATGGCGAACTGCGGACAGCTTTCTCTGTGAACTCCTGGGAAATTCCCTCAAACCCAGACAAAGTAAGCCTTCCAACTGGTTTCTGAGTGAGGGCCCCGCCAAGCATTTGGACTTCAACGCACTTCTATCAAAGATCTACCTTGAAAGAACTCCCGAGAAGGTTAGCCTCAGGGGAAATTGGCCGCTGGTCGCGATCAGACTCCAGCCGGGGCGGAAGTCAGGGCTGCGATAGAGGGGTGGAATTTGGGCACCCAGGAAGCCCCTGGGAGACACCTGGGCCACTTTGCTCTGCTTGCAGGCAGGTGCTTTGGCAGATCTGCCTTTGGAAAAGGGTGGATCGAGAGCAGCTGAAAACGTGGTCCTAGTGCGAATCTAGCCTGACCAGTCTCAGACTGGAAGTCAACTTGGCAAACTGCCCCAGGGCAAATACAAATCGTTGCAATTTTCTCTGGTTTTGACCAATATCCCAACTTTAAATCATGAGCAAGAAGCAGAAGAG